>JANJGN010001577.1:0-117500 GCA_026770705.1 Isurus oxyrinchus
CCCATATCCCCAACCCCTCATATCATCCCCCATATCCCCAACCCCCATATCTCCCCATCCCACCCCATATCATCCCCCATATCCCCACCATCCCACACCCCATATCATCCCCCATATCAACCCCCATATCCCCAACCCCCATATCCCCACCCCCATATCATCCCCCATATCCCCAACCCCATATCAACCCCCATATCCCCAACCCCCATATCCCCAACCCCCATATCATCCCCCATATCCCCTAACCCCCATATCATCATACCCCAACCCCCATAGCATCCCCCATATCCCCAACCCCCAATATCCCATATCCCCAACCTCCATATCATCCCCCATATCCCCAACCCCCATATCCCCAACCCCCATATCATCCCCAATCCCCACACCCATACCCCCATATCCCCAACCCCCATATCAACCCCCCATATCCCACCCCCATATCAACCCCCCCATATCCCAACCCCCATATCATCCCCCAATCATATCTCCAACCCCCATATCCCAACCCCCATATCATCCCCCATATCCCCAACCCCCATATCATCCCCCATATCCCCATATCCCATCCCATATCCCCAACCCCATATCATCCCCCATATCCCCAACCCCATATCATCCCCCATATCCCCAACCCCCATTATCATTCCCCCAATCCCCATATCTCCAACCCCCATATCATCCCCCATATCCCCAACCCCCATATCATCCCCCCATATCCCCAACCCCCATATCCCCAACCCCCATATCATCCCCCATATCCCCATATCCCCAACCCCATATTCATCCCCCATATCCCCACCCATATCATCCCCCATATCCCCTAACCCCCATATCTCCCCATATCCCCAACCCCCATATCCCCAACCCCCATATCATCCCCCATATCCCCAACCCCCATATCCCCAACCCCCATATCCCAACCCCCATAACCCCAACCCCCATATCCCCAACCCCCATAACCCCAACCTCCATATCATCCCCATATCCCCAACACCCATATCCCCAACCCCCATATCATCCCCCCATATCCCCAACCCCCATATCCCCAACCCCCATATCATCCCCCATATCCCCAACCCCCATATCATCCCCCATATCCCCAACCCCCATATCCCCAACCCCCATATCATCCCCCATATCCCCCAACCCCCATATCCCAACCCCCATATCATCCCCCATATCCCCCAACCCCCATATCATCCCCCATATCCCCAACACCCATATCCCCCATATCCCCAACCCCCATATCCCCAACCCCCATATCATCCCCCCATATCCCCAACCGCCATATCCCCAACCCACATATCATCCCCCATAACCCCAACACCCATATCCCTAACCCCCATATTCCCAACCCCCATATCCCCAACCCCCTATCATTGCCCATATCCCCAACCCCCATATCCCCAACCCCCATATCATCCCCCCATATCCCCAACCCCCTTATCATCCCCCACCCCCATATCATCCCCCATATCCCCAACCCCCATATCATCCCCCATATCCCCAACCCCCATATCATCCCCCATATCCCCAACGCCCATATCCTCAACCCCCATATCCCCAACCCCCATATCCCCAACCCCCATAACCCCAACCCCCATATCCCCAACCCCCATATCCCCAACCCCATATCATCCCCCCATATCCCAACCCCCATATCATCCCCATATCCCCAATCCCCATATCCCCAACCCCCATATCCCCAACCCCCATATCCCCAACTCCCATATCATCCCAACCCCCATATCATCCCCCCATATCCCCAACCCCCATATCCCCAACCCCCATATCATTCCCCATATCCCCACCCCCATATCCCCAACCCCCATATCATCCCCCATATCCCCAACCCCAATATCATCCCCCCATATCCCCAACCCCCATGTCATCCCCATATCCCCAACCCCCATATCATCCCCATATCACCAACCCCCATGTCATCCCCCATATCCCCAACCCCCATATCCCCAACCCCCATATCATCCCCCATATCCCCAACCCCAATATCATCCCCCATATCCCCAACCCCCATATCATCCCCCCATATCGCCAACCCCCATATCATCTCCGCAATCCCATATCATCCTCCCATATCCCCAACTCCCATATCATCCCCCACACCCCCATATACCGCAATCCCATATCATCCCCCCATATCCCCAACCCTCATATCATCCCCCCATATCCCCAACCCCCATATCCCCAACCCCCATATCCCCAACCCCCATATCATCCGCAACCCCCAGATCATCCCCCCATATCCCCAACCCCATATCATCCCCCACATCCCCATATCCCCAACCCCCATATCATCCCCCTATATCCCCAACCCCCATATCATCCCCCCCATATCCCAACCCCCATATCATCCCCCACACCCCATATACCGCAATCCCATATCATCCCCCCCATATCCCCAACCCCCATATCATCCCCCCCCATCCCCAACCCCCATATCATCCCCCCATATCATCCCTGCAATCCCATATCATCCCCCCATATCCCCAACCCCCAGATCATCCCCCCATATCCCCAACCCCCATATCATTCCCCCCATATCGCCAACCACATATCATCATGCAATCCCATATCATCCCCCATATCCCCAACCCCCATATCATCCCCACCAATCCCATATCATCCCCCGCATATCCCCAACCCCCATATCATCCCCCACACCCCATATACCCGCAATCCCATATCATCCCCCTATATCCCCAACCCCCATATCATCCCCCACACCCCATATACCCGCAATCCCATATCATCCCCCCATATCCCCAACACCATATCATCCCCCCATATCCCCAACCCCCATATCATCCCCCCCATATCCCCCAACCCCCATATCATCCCCCATATCCCCAACCCCCATATCATCCCCCATATCATCCCTGCAATCCCATATCATCTCCACAATCCCATATTGCCCTCCCCATGTCATCCCTGCAATCCATATCCCCAACACCCATATCCTCCCCCCAATCCCATAATCATCTCCCTATATCATCCCCCAATCCCATATCATCCCCAATCCCATATCATCCCCCCATATCAACCCCCCAAACCCATATCATCTCCCAATCCCATATCATCCCCCCATATCCCCAACTCCCATATCACCACCTCATATCATCCCGCCATATCATCCCCCAATCCCATATTATCCCCAATCCCATATCATCCCCAATCCCATAGCATCCCCCCAATCCCATATCATCCCCCCATATAATCCCCCCAATCCCATATCATCCCTCCATATCATCCCCCCAATCCCATATCATCCCCAATCCCATATCATGCCCCCCATATCATCCCCCAATCACATATCATCCCCATATCATCCCCAATCCCATATCATCCCCCCATATCATCCCCAAACCCATATCATCCCCCATATCATTCACCCAATCCCATATCATCCCCCCATATCATCCCCCAATCCCATATCCCTCCATATCATCCCCCAATCCCATGTCATCCCCCCAATCCCATATCATCCCCCAATCCCATATCTTCCCCTCATATCCCCAATCCCATATCATCCCCCCAAATCCCCAACCCCCATATCCTCCCCCATATCCCCAACCCCCATATCATCCCCCAATCCCATATCCCCCTCCCCATATCCCCAATCCCATATCCCCCCAAACCCATATCCCCCAATCCCATATCATCCCCCCAAACCCATATCCCCCTCCCCATATCCCCATATCCCCTAATCTGCATCCCCCCATCCCCATCCCCGCAAACCCATATCCCCCAATCCCCATCCCCCCAAACCCATATCCCCCAATCTCCATATCCCCCAATCCGCATCCCCCAATCCCCATTCTTCCATATCCCCATCCCCAAATCCCATATCCCCCCAAACCCATATCCCCATCCCCATATCCCCCAATCCCAACCCCTAATCCCATCCCCATCCTCATATCCCCAAACCCATACCCCCAAATCCCATATCCCCCTATCAAATCTCATATCCCCCAATCTCAACCCCATTCCCATATCCCCAATCCCATCCCCTATCCCCCCAATCCCATCCCCTATATCCCACATCCCCATATCCCATCACCCCTATCCCTATAGCCCCCATCTCCCCTAATCCCATCCCCATATCCCATCACCCCTATCCCCATACCCCCAATCCCCATCCCATATCTCCCATCCCCATATCCCCATCCCCAAATTCCCCATCCTCCCACCCATATCCCCAACCCCTGTCCCCATATCCCTAATCCCCATTCACCCAAATCCCCGATCCCCATCACCATTCCCCATCCCGATCATCCCCATATCCCCCATAATCACCATTCTCATCCCCCAATCACCATTCCCCCATTCCCAGCCTCCAATCCCCATATCCCCATCCCATATCTCCCATCCCAAATTCCCCATCCTCCTGCCCATATCCCCATCCCAATTCCCTTATCCCTAATCCCCATCCCCCCAAAATCCCCATTCCCATCCCCAGTCCCCATATCCGCCATCCCCATCAACATTCCCCATCCCCATCATCCCCATTCCCATATCCCCCATCCCCATATCCCCTATAATCCCCATTCTCAACCCCCAGACACCACGCCCCCATTCCCATCCCCAGTCCCCATATCCCCTATCCACATACCATATCCCCAGTCCCCATATCCCCTATCCACATACCATATCCCCAGTCCCCATATCCCCTATCCACATACCATATCCCCAGTCCCCATATCCCCTATCCACATACCATATCCCCAGTCCCCATATCCCCTATCCACATACCATATCCCCAGTCCCCATATCCCCTATCCACATACCATATCCCCAGTCCCCATATCCCTAAGTCCCCATATCGCCCATCCTCATATCCCCTACACCCCCATTGCCCAGTCCCCCATCCCCATATCCCCTAATCCCATCCCACAAACCCCATCGCCCAAACCCTATCGCCCAGTCTCCCAAGCCCATTCCCAGCCCCCCATCCCCAAACCCCCATCCCCATTCCCATCCACATGTCCCCCAGTCCCATATCCCCCATCCCCCAGTCCCCCATCCCCATATCCCCCAGTCCCCCAGTCCCATATCCCCCATCCCCCAGTCCCCCATCCCCATATCCCCCAGTCCCCCAGTCCCATATCCCCCATCCCCCAGTCCCCCATCCCCATATCCCCCAGTCCCCCATCCTCATATCCCCATTCCCCAATCCCCATATCCCTCATCCCCCCTATTCCCTATCCCCCCATTGCCCATCCCCCCATCCCCCCCCCCCTCTGAAGGTGGAGGGGCATGTTAGTGGGGTGGTGAAAAGTCATATGGGACACTTGCCTTTATCAATCGAGGCATAGATTACAAAAGTAGGGAGATCATGTTGGAGTTGTACAGACCCTTGGTGAGGCCACAGCTGGAGTACTGTGTGCAGTTCTGGTCACCACATTATAGGAAGCATGGGATTGACCTGGAGGGGGTGCAGAGGAGATTCACCAGGATGTTGCCTGGGATGAAGCATTTAAGTTATGAAGAGAGGTTGGATAGACATGGGTTGTTTTGGTTGGAGCAGAGAAGACTGAGGGGCGACCTGATCGAGGGGTACAAGATTATGAGGGGCATGGACAGGGTGGATAGGGAGCAGCTATTCCCTTTAGTTGGAGGGTCAGTCACGAGGAGACACAAGTTCAAGGTGAGGGGGGCAGGAGGTTTAGGGGGGGATGTGAGGAGAAGCTTTTTTACCCAGAGGGTGGTGAGGGTCTGGAATGCGCTGCCTGGGAGGGTGGTGGAGGCGGGTTAGCCTCACATCCTTTAAAAAGCACCTGGATGAGCACTTGGCACCTCATAACATTCAAGACTATGGGCCAAGTGCTGGTCAATGGGGTTAGGGAGGTAGGTCAGGTGTTTCTCACGGGTCAGAACAGACTTGATGGGCTGAAGGGCCTCTTCTGCACTCTGTGATTCTGTGAATCTGTCTCTATCTTTCTGTCTGTCTCTGTCTTGCTCCATGTCTTTCTAACCGTCTATCTCTCTCTCTCAGTCTCTGTCTCTGCCTCTTTCTGTCTCATTCTCTGTGAGAGTTATAATATCCCAATTTTTCATTTAATCGATGACACATCCTTCATTTTTACCCATCTGTGGACGAGATTGACCGCCCCTCCCCCACCCCCCATATTATTACTTCCTGTTTCGAGAGGCTAGAGGGGTAAGCGCCGGGTTTATTCTCAACTAATTTTCTCAAAACATGAAAAAATTAGGGAGGGAGTTCCAGGATTTAGTCCGTGTGGTGTAGGTACACACACGGCGCTGTTAGGGAGGGAGTTCCAGGATTTTGTCCGTGTGGTGTAGGTACACCCACGGCGCTGTTAGGGAGGGAGTTCCGGGATTTTGTCCGTGTGGTGTAGGTACATCCACGCTCTGTTAGGGAAGGAGTTCCAGGATTTTGTCCGTGTGGTGTAGGTACACCCAGAGCGCTGAAAGGGAGGGAGTTCCAGGATTTTGTCCGTATGGTGTAGGTACACCCACGGCGCTGTTAGGGAGGGAGTTCCAGGATTTTGTCCATGTGGTGTAGGTACACCCACGGCGCTGTTAGGGAGGGAGTTCCAGGATTTTGTCCATGTGGTGTAGGTACACCCACGGCGCTGTTAGGGAGGGAGTTCCAGGATTTTGTCCGTGTGGTGAAGGTACACCCAAGGCGCTGTTAGGGAGGGAGTTCCAGGATTGTGTCCGTGTGGTGTAGGTACACCCACGGCGCTGTTAGGGAGGGTGTTCCAGGATTTTGTCCGTGTGGTGTAGGTACACCCACGGCGCTGTTAGGGAGGGAGTTCCAGGATTTTGTCCCGTGTGGTGTAGGTACACCCACGGCGCTGTTAGGGAGGGAGTTCCAGGATTTTGTCCGTGTGGTGTAGGTACACCCACGGTGCTGTTAGGGAGGGAGTTCCAGGATTATGTCCATGTGGTGTAGGTACACCCACGGCGCTGTTAGGGAGGGAGTTCCAGGATTTTATCCGTGTGGTGCAGGTACACCCACGGCGCTGTAAGGGAGGGAGTTCCAGGATTTTGTCTGTGTGGTGTAGGTACACCCACGGCGCTGTTAGGGAGGGAGTTCCAGGATTTTGTCCGTGTGGTGTAGGTACACCCACGGCGCTGTTAGGGAGGGAGTTCCAGGATTTTGTCCATGTGGTGTAGGCACACCCAGGGCGCTGTTAGGGAGGGTGTTCCAGGATTTTGTCCGTGTGGTGTAGGTACACCCATGGCGCTGTTAGGGAGGGAGTTCCAGGATTTTGTCCGTGTGGTGTAGGTACAGCCACAGCGCTGTTAGGGAGGGAGTTCCAGGATTTTGTCCGTGTGGTGTAGGTACACCCATGGCGCTGTTAGGGAGGGAGTTCCAGGATTTTGTCCCTGTGGTGTAGGTACACCCACGGCGCTGTTAGGGAGGGAGTTCCAGGATTTTGTCCGTGTGGTGTAGGTACACCCACGGCGCTGTTAGGGAGGAGTTCCAGGATTTTGACCGTGTGGTGTAGGTACGCTCACGGCGCTGTTTGGGAGGGAGTGACAGGATTTTGTCCGTGTGGTGTAGGTACACCCACAGCGCTGTTAGGGAGGGAGTTCCAGGATTTTGTGGGGGTGGTGTAGGTACACCCACGGCGCTGTTAGGGAGGGAGTTCCAGGATTTTGTCCGTGTGGTGTAGGTACACCCACGGCGCTGAAAGGGAGGGAGTTCCAAGATTTTGTCCGTGTGGTGTAGGTACACCCACGGCGCTGTTTGGGAGGGAGTTCCAGGATTTTGTCCCTGTGGTGTAGGTACACCCACGGCGCTGTTAGGGAGGGAGTTCCGTGATTTTGTCCGTGTGGTGTAGGTACACCCACGGCGCTGTTAGGGAGAGAGTTCCATTGTTTTGTCCGTGAGTTGTAGGTACACCCACGGCGCTGTTAGGGAGGGAGTTCCAGGATTTTGTCCGTGTGGTGTAGGTACACCCACGGCGCTGTTAGGTAGGGAGTTCCAGGATTTTGTCTTTGTGGTGTAGGTACACCCACGGCGCTGTTAGGGAGAGAGTTCCATTATTTTTTCCGTGAGTTGTAGGTACACCCACGGCGCTGTTAGGGTGGGATTTCCAGGATTTTGTCCGTGTGGTGTAGGTACACCCACGGCGCTGTTAGGGAGGGAGTTCCAGGATTTTGTCCGTGTGGTCAAGGTACACCCACGGCGCTGTTAGGGAGGGAGTTCCGGGATTTTGTCCGTGTGGTGTAGGTACACCCACGGCGCTGTTAGGGAGGGAGTTCCAGGATTTTGTCCGTGTGGTGTAGGTACACCCACGCGCTGTTAGGGAGGGAGTTCCAGGATTTTGTCTGTGAGTTGTACGTACACCCACGGCGCTCTTAGGGAGGGTGTTCCAGGATTTTGTCCGTGTGGTGTAGGTACACCCGCGGCGCTGTTAGGGAGAGAGTTCCATTATTTTTTCCGTGAGTTGTAGGTACATACACGGCGCTGTTAGGGAGGGAGTTCCAGGATTTTGTCCGTGTGGTGTAAGTACAGACACGCCGCTGTTAGGGAGGGAGTTCCAGGATTTTGTCCGTGTGGTGTAGGTACACCCACGGTGCTGTTAGGGAGGGAGTTCAAGGAATTTGTCCGTGTGATGTAGGTACACCCACGGCGCTGTTAGGGAGGGAGTTCCAGGATTTTGTCCGTGTGATGTAGGTACACCCACGGCGCTGTTAGGGAGGGAGTTCCAGGATTTTGTCCCATGTGGTGTAGGTACACCCACGGCACTGTTAGGGAGGGAGTTCCAGGATTTTGTCCGTTTGGTGTAGGTACACCCACGGCGCTGTTAGGGAGGGAGTTCCAGGATTTTGTCCGTGTGGTGTAGGTACACCCACGGCACTGTTAAGGAGTGAGTTCCAGGATTTTGTCCGTGTGGTGTAGGTACACCCGCGGCGCTGTTAGCGAGAGAGTTCCATTATTTTTTCCGTGAGTTGTAGGTACACCCACGGCGCTGTTAGGGAGGGAGTTCCAGGATTGTGTCTGTGTGGTGTAGGTGCACACACGGCGCTGGTAGGGAGGGAGTTCCAAGATTTTGTCCGTGTGGTGTAGGTACACCCACGGCGCTGTTAGAGAGGGAGTTCCAGGATTTTGTCCATGTGGTGTAGGTGCACACACGGCGCTGGTAGGGAGGGAGTTCCAAGATTTTGTCCGTGTGGTGTAGCTGCACGCACGGCGCTGTTAGGGAGGGAGTTCCAGGATTTTGTCCCTGTGGAGGAGGTACACCCGCAGTGCTGTTAGGGAGGGAGTTCCAGGCTTTTGTCCCTGTGGAGTAGGTACACCCGCGGTGCTGTTAGGGAGGGAGTTCCAGGATTTTGTCCGTGTGGTGTAGGTACACCCACGGCGCTGTTAGGGTGGGATTTCCAGGATTTTGTCCGTGTGGTGTAGGTACACCCACGGCGCTGTTAGGGAGGAAGTTCCAGGATTTTGTCCGTGTGGTCAAGGTACACCCACGGCGCTGTTAGGGAGGGAGTTCCGGGATTTTGTCCGTGTGGTGTAGGTACACCCACGGCGCTGTTAGGGAGGGAGTTCCAGGATTTTGTCCGTGTGGTGTAGGTACACCCACGCGCTGTTAGGGAGGGAGTTCCAGGATTTTGTCTGTGAGTTGTACGTACACCCACGGCGCTCTTAGGGAGGGTGTTCCAGGATTTTGTCCGTGTGGTGTAGGTACACCCGCGGCGCTGTTAGGGAGAGAGTTCCATTATTTTTTCCGTGAGTTGTAGGTACATACACGGCGCTGTTAGGGAGGGAGTTCCAGGATTTTGTCCGTGTGGTGTAAGTACAGACACGCCGCTGTTAGGGAGGGAGTTCCAGGATTTTGTCCGTGTGGTGTAGGTACACCCACGGTGCTTTTTGGGAGGGAGTTCAAGGAATTTGTCCGTGAGATGTAGGTACACCCACGGCGCTGTTAGGGAGGGAGTTCCAGGATTTTGTCCGTGTGGTGTAGGTACACCCACGGCGCTGTTAGGGAGGGAGTTCCAGGATTTTGTCCGTGTGGTGTAGGTACACCCACGGTGCTGTTAGGGAGGGAGTTCCAGGATTATGTCCATGTGGTGTAGGTACACCCACGGCGCTGTTAGGGAGGGAGTTCCAGGATTTTATCCGTGTGGTGTAGGTACACCCACGGCGCTGTAAGGGAGGGAGTTCCAGGATTTTGTCTGTGTGGTGTAGGTACACCCACGGCGCTGTTAGGGAGGGAGTTCCAGGATTTTGTCCGTGTGGTGTAGGTACACCCACGGCGCTGTTAGGGAGGGAGTTCCAGGATTTTGTCCATGTGGTGTAGGCACACCCAGGGCGCTGTTAGGGAGGGTGTTCCAGGATTTTGTCCGTGTGGTGTAGGTACACCCATGGCGCTGTTAGGGAGGGAGTTCCAGGATTTTGTCCGTGTGGTGTAGGTACAGCCACAGCGCTGTTAGGGAGGGAGTTCCAGGATTTTGTCCGTGTGGTGTAGGTACACCCATGGCGCTGTTAGGGAGGGAGTTCCAGGATTTTGTCCCTGTGGTGTAGGTACACCCACGGCGCTGTTAGGGAGGGAGTTCCAGGATTTTGTCCGTGTGGTGTAGGTACACCCACGGCGCTGTTAGGGAGGAGTTCCAGGATTTTGTCCGTGTGGTGTAGGTACGCTCACGGCGCTGTTTGGGAGGGAGTGACAGGATTTTGTCCGTGTGGTGTAGGTACACCCACAGCGCTGTTAGGGAGGGAGTTCCAGGATTTTGTGCGGGTGGTGTAGGTACACCCACGGCGCTGTTAGGGAGGGAGTTCCAGGATTTTGTCCGTGTGGTGTAGGTACACCCACGGCGCTGAAAGGGAGGGAGTTCCAAGATTTTGTCCGTGTGGTGTAGGTACACCCACGGCGCTGTTTGGGAGGGAGTTCCAGGAATTTGTCCCTGTGGTGTAGGTACACCCACGGCGCTGTTAGGGAGGGAGTTCCGTGATTTTGTCCGTGTGGTGTAGGTACACCCACGGCGCTGTTAGGGAGAGAGTTCCATTGTTTTGTCCGTGAGTTGTAGGTACACCCACGGCGCTGTTAGGGAGGGAGTTCCAGGATTTTGTCCGTGTGGTGTAGGCACACCCACGGCGCTGTTAGGTAGGGAGTTCCAGGATTTTGTCTTTGTGGTGTAGGTACACCCACGGCGCTGTTAGGGAGGGAGTTCCAGGATTTTGTCCGTGTGGTGTAGGTACACCCATGGCGCTGTTAGGGAGTTCCAGGATTTTGTCCCTGTGGTATAAGTACACCCACGGCGCTGTTAGGGAGGGAGTTCCAGGATTTTGTCCCATGTGGTGTAGGTACACCCACGGCACTGTTAGGGAGGGAGTTCCAGGATTTTGTCTGTTTGGTGTAGGTACACCCACGGCGCTGTTAGGGAGGGAGTTCCAGGATTTTGTCCGTGACTTGTAGGTACACCCACGGCACTGTTAGGGAGGGAGTTCCAGGATTTTGTCCGTTTGGTGTAGGTACACCCAGGGTGCTGTTAGGGAGGGTGTTCCAGGATTTTGTCTGTGTGGTGTAGGGGCACCCACGGCACTGTTAAGGAGTGAGTTCCAGGATTTTGTCCGTGTGGTGTAGGTACACCCGCGGCGCTGTTAGGGAGATAGTTCCATTATTTTTTCCGTGAGTTGTAGGTACACCCACGGCGCTGTTAGGGTGGGATTTCCAGGATTTTGTCCGTGTGGTGTAGGTACACCCACGGCGCTGTTAGGGAGGGAGTTCCAGGATTTTGTCCGTGTGGTCAAGGTACACCCACGGCGCTGTTAGGGAGGGAGTTCCGGGATTTTGTCCGTGTGGTGTAGGTACACCCACGGCGCTGTTAGGGAGGGAGTTCCAGGATTTTGTCCGTGTGGTGTAGGTACACCCACGCGCTGTTAGGGAGGGAGTTCCAGGATTTTGTCTGTGAGTTGTACGTACACCCACGGCGCTCTTAGGGAGGGTGTTCCAGGATTTTGTCCGTGTGGTGTAGGTACACCCGCGGCGCTGTTAGGGAGAGAGTTCCATTTTTTTTTCCGTGAGTTGTAGGTACATACACGGCGCTGTTAGGGAGGGAGTTCCAGGATTTTGTCCGTGTGGTGTAAGTACAGACACGCCGCTGTTAGGGAGGGAGTTCCAGGATTTTGTCCGTGTGGTGTAGGTACACCCACGGTGCTGTTAGGGAGGGAGTTCAAGGAATTTGTCCGTGTGATGTAGGTACACCCACGGCGCTGTTAGGGAGGGAGTTCCAGGATTTTGTCCGTGTGATGTAGGTACACCCACGGCGCTGTTAGGGAGGGAGTTCCAAGATTTTGTCCGTGTGGTGTAGGTACACCCACGGCGCTGTTTGGGAGGGAGTTCCAGGATTTTGTCCCTGTGGTGTAGGTACACCCACGGCGCTGTTAGGGAGGGAGTTCCGTGATTTTGTCCGTGTGGTGTAGGTACACCCACGGCGCTGTTAGGGAGAGAGTTCCATTGTTTTGTCCGTGAGTTGTAGGTACACCCACGGCGCTGTTAGGGATGGAGTTCCAGGATTTTGTCCGTGTGGTGTAGGTACACCCACGGCGCTGTTAGGTAGGGAGTTCCAGGATTTTGTCTTTGTGGTGTAGGTACACCCACGGCGCTGTTAGGGAGGGAGTTCCAGGATTTTGTCCGTGTGGTGTAGGTACACCCATGGCGCTGTTAGGGAGTTCCAGGATTTTGTCCCTGTGGTATAAGTACACCCACGGCGCTGTTAGGGAGGGAGTTCCAGGATTTTGTCCCATGTGGTGTAGGTACACCCACGGCACTGTTAGGGAGGGAGTTCCAGGATTTTGTCTGTTTGGTGTAGGTACACCCACGGCGCTGTTAGGGAGGGAGTTCCAGGATTTTGTCCGTGACTTGTCGGTACACCCACGGCACTGTTAGGGAGGGAGTTCCAGGATTTTGTCCGTTTGGTGTAGGTACACCCAGGGTGCTGTTAGGGAGGGTGTTCCAGGATTTTGTCTGTGTGGTGTAGGGGCACCCACGGCACTGTTAAGGAGTGAGTTCCAGGATTTTGTCCGTGTGGTGTAGGGACACCCGCGGCGCTGTTAGGGAGATAGTTCCATTATTTTTTCCGTGAGTTGTAGGTACACCCATGGCGCTGTTAGGGTGGGATTTCCAGGATTTTGTCCGTGTGGTGTAGGTACACCCACGGCGCTGTTAGGGAGGGAGTTCCAGGATTTTGTCCGTGTGGTCAAGGTACACCCACGGCGCTGTTAGGGAGGGAGTTCCGGGATTTTGTCCGTGTGGTGTAGGTACACCCACGGCGCTGTTAGGGAGGGAGTTCCAGGATTTTGTCCGTGTGGTGTAGGTACACCCACGCGCTGTTAGGGAGGGAGTTCCAGGATTTTGTCTGTGAGTTGTACGTACACCCACGGCGCTCTTAGGGAGGGTGTTCCAGGATTTTGTCCGTGTGGTGTAGGTACACCCGCGGCGCTGTTAGGGAGAGAGTTCCATTTTTTTTTCCGTGAGTTGTAGGTACATACACGGCGCTGTTAGGGAGGGAGTTCCAGGATTTTGTCCGTGTGGTGTAAGTACAGACACGCCGCTGTTAGGGAGGGAGTTCCAGGATTTTGTCCGTGTGGTGTAGGTACACCCACGGTGCTGTTAGGGAGGGAGTTCAAGGAATTTGTCCGTGTGATGTAGGTACACCCACGGCGCTGTTAGGGAGGGAGTTCCAGGATTTTGTCCGTGTGATGTAGGTACACCCACGGCGCTGTTAGGGAGGGAGTTCCAGGATTTTGTCCCATGTGGTGTAGGTACACCCACGGCACTGTTAGGGAGGGAGTTCCAGGATTTTGTCCGTTTGGTGTAGGTACACCCACGGCGCTGTTAGGGAGGGAGTTCCAGGATTTTGTCCGTGTGGTGTAGGTACACCCACGGCACTGTTAAGGAGTGAGTTCCAGGATTTTGTCCGTGTGGTGTAGGTACACCCGCGGCGCTGTTAGCGAGAGAGTTCTATTATTTTTTCCGTGAGTTGTAGGTACACCCACGGCGCTGTTAGGGAGGGAGTTCCAGGATTGTGTCTGTGTGGTGTAGGTGCACACACGGCGCTGGTAGGGAGGGAGTTCCAAGATTTTGTCCGTGTGGTGTAGGTACACCCACGGCGCTGTTAGAGAGGGAGTTCCAGGATTTTGTCCATGTGGTGTAGGTGCACACACGGCGCTGGTAGGGAGGGAGTTCCAAGATTTTGTCCGTGTGGTGTAGCTGCACGCACGGCGCTGTTAGGGAGGGAGTTCCAGGATTTTGTCCCTGTGGAGGAGGTACACCCGCAGTGCTGTTAGGGAGGGAGTTCCAGGCTTTTGTCCCTGTGGAGTAGGTACACCCGCGGTGCTGTTAGGGAGGGAGTTCCAGGATTTTGTCCGTGTGGTGTAGGTACACCCACGGCGCTGTTAGGGTGGGATTTCCAGGATTTTGTCCGTGTGGTGTAGGTACACCCACGGCGCTGTTAGGGAGGGAGTTCCAGGATTTTGTCCGTGTGGTCAAGGTACACCCACGGCGCTGTTAGGGAGGGAGTTCCGGGATTTTGTCCGTGTGGTGTAGGTACACCCACGGCGCTGTTAGGGAGGGAGTTCCAGGATTTTGTCCGTGTGGTGTAGGTACACCCACGCTCTGTTAGGGAGGGAGTTCCAGGATTTTGTCTGTGAGTTGTACGTACACCCACGGCGCTCTTAGGGAGGGTGTTCCAGGATTTTGTCCGTGTGGTGTAGGTACACCCGCGGCGCTGTTAGGGAGAGAGTTCCATTATTTTTTCCGTGAGTTGTAGGTACATACACGGCGCTGTTCGGGAGGGAGTTCCAGGATTTTGTCCGTGTGGTGTAAGTACAGACACGCCGCTGTTAGGGAGGGAGTTCCAGGATTTTGTCCGTGTGGTGTAGGTACACCCACGGTGCTGTTAGGGAGGGAGTTCAAGGAATTTGTCCGTGTGATGTAGGTACACCCACGGCGCTGTTAGGGAGGGAGTTCCAGGATTTTGTCCGTGTGATGTAGGTACACCCACGGCGCTGTTAGGGAGGGAGTTCCAGGATTTTGTCCCATGTGGTGTAGGTACACCCACGGCACTGTTAGGGAGGGAGTTCCAGGATTTTGTCCGTTTGGTGTAGGTACACCCACGGCGCTGTTAGGGAGGGAGTTCCAGGATTTTGTCCGTGTGGTGTAGGTACACCCACGGCACTGTTAAGGAGTGAGTTCCAGGATTTTGTCCGTGTGGTGTAGGTACACCCGCGGCGCTGTTAGCGAGAGAGTTCCATTATTTTTTCCGTGAGTTGTAGGTACACCCACGGCGCTGTTAGGGAGGGAGTTCCAGGATTGTGTCTGTGTGGTGTAGGTGCACACACGGCGCTGGTAGGGAGGGAGTTCCAAGATTTTGTCCGTGTGGTGTAGGTACACCCACGGCGCTGTTAGAGGGGGAGTTCCAGGATTTTGTCCATGTGGTGTAGGTGCACACACGGCGCTGGTAGGGAGGGAGTTCCAAGATTTTGTCCGTGTGGTGTAGCTGCACGCACGGCGCTGTTAGGGAGGGAGTTCTAGGATTTTGTCCGTTTGGTGTAGGTACACCCACGGCGTTGTTAGGGAGGGAGTTCCAGGATTTTGTCCCTGTGGAGGAGGTACACCCGCAGTGCTGTTAGGGAGGGAGTTCCAGGCTTTTGTTCCTGTGGAGTAGGTACACCCGCGGTGCTGTTAGGGAGGGAGTTCCAGGATTTTGTCCGTGTGGTGTAGGTACACCCACGGCGCAGTTAGGGAGGGACTTCCAGGATTTTGTCCCGTGTTGTGTAGGTACACCCATGGCGCTGTTAGGGAGGGAGTTCTAGGATTTTGTCCGTTTGGTGTAGGTACACCCACGGCGTTGTTAGGGAGGGAGTTCCAGGATTTTGTCCGTGAGTTGTAGGTACACCCACGGCACTGTTAAGGAGGGAGTTCCAGGATTTTGTCCGTTGGTGTAGGTACACCCACGGCGCTGTCAGGGAGGGAGTTCCAGGATTTTGTCCCTGTGGAGGAGGTACACCCGCAGTGCTGTTAGGGAGGGAGTTCCAGGATTTTGTCCGTGTGGTGTAGGTACACCCACGGCGCTGTTAGGGTGGGATTTCCAGGATTTTGTCCGTGTGGTGTAGGTACACCCACGGCGCTGTTAGGGAGGGAGTTCCAGGATTTTGTCCGTGTGGTCAAGGTACACCCACGGCGCTGTTAGGGAGGGAGTTCCGGGATTTTGTCCGTGTGGTGTAGGTACACCCACGGCGCTGTTAGGGAGAGAGTTCCAGGATTTTGTCCGTGTGGTGTAGGTACACCCACGCGCTGTTAGGGAGGGAGTTCCAGGATTTTGTCTGTGAGTTGTACGTACACCCACGGCGCTCTTAGGGAGGGTGTTCCAGGATTTTGTCCGTGTGGTGTAGGTACACCCGCGGCGCTGTTAGGGAGAGAGTTCCATTATTTTTTCCGTGAGTTGTAGGTACATACACGGCGCTGTTCGGGAGGGAGTTCCAGGATTTTGTCCGTGTGGTGTAAGTACAGACACGCCGCTGTTAGGGAGGGAGTTCCAGGATTTTGTCCGTGTGGTGTAGGTACACCCACGGTGCTGTTAGGGAGGGAGTTCAAGGAATTTGTCCGTGTGATGTAGGTACACCCACGGCGCTGTTAGGGAGGGAGTTCCAGGATTTTGTCCGTGTGATGTAGGTACACCCACGGCGCTGTTAGGGAGGGAGTTCCAGGATTTTGTCCCATGTGGTGTAGGTACACCCACGGCACTGTTAGGGAGGGAGTTCCAGGATTTTGTCCGTTTGGTGTAGGTACACCCACGGCGCTGTTAGGGAGGGAGTTCCAGGATTTTGTCCGTGTGGTGTAGGTGCACCCACGGCACTGTTAAGGAGTGAGTTCCAGGATTTTGTCCGTGTGGTGTAGGTACACCCGCGGCGCTGTTAGCGAGAGAGTTCCATTATTTTTTCCGTGAGTTGTAGGTACACCCACGGCGCTGTTAGGGAGGGAGTTCCAGGATTGTGTCTGTGTGGTGTAGGTGCACACACGGCGCTGGTAGGGAGGGAGTTCCAAGATTTTGTCCGTGTGGTGTAGGTACACCCACGGCGCTGTTAGAGAGGGAGTTCCAGGATTTTGTCCATGTGGTGTAGGTGCACACACGGCGCTGGTAGGGAGGGAGTTCCAAGATTTTGTCCGTGTGGTGTAGCTGCACGCACGGCGCTGTTAGGGAGGGAGTTCCAGGATTTTGTCCCTGTGGAGGAGGTACACCCGCAGTGCTGTTAGGGAGGGAGTTCCAGGCTTTTGTTCCTGTGGAGTAGGTACACCCGCGGTGCTGTTAGGGAGGGAGTTCCAGGATTTTGTCCGTGTGGTGTAGGTACACCCACGGCGCAGTTAGGGAGGGAGTTCCAGGATTTTGTCCCGTGTTGTGTAGGTACACCCATGGCGCTGTTAGGGAGGGAGTTCTAGCATTTTGTCCGTTTGGTGTAGGTACACCCACGGCGTTGTTAGGGAGGGAGTTCCAGGATTTTGTCCGTGAGTTGTAGGTACACCCACGGCACTGTTAAGGAGGGAGTTCCAGGATTTTGTCCGTTGGTGTAGGTACACCCACGGCGCTGTCAGGGAGGGAGTTCCAGGATTTTGTCCCTGTGGAGGAGGTACACCCGCAGTGCTGTTAGGGAGGGAGTTCCAGGATTTTGTCCGTGTGGTGTTGGTACACCCGCGGCGCTGTTAGGTAGAGAGTTCCATTATTTTTTCCGTTGGTTATAGGTACACCCACGGCGCTGTTAGGGAGGAAGTTCCAGGATTTTGTCCGTGTGGTCTAGGTACACCCACGGCGCTGTTAGGGAGGGAGTTCCAGGATTTTGTCCGTGTGGTGTAGGTACACCCACGGCGCTGTTAGGGAGGGAGTTCCAGGATTTTGTCCGTGTGGTGTAAGTACAGACACGGCGCTGTTAGGGAGGGAGTTCCAGGATTTTGTCCGTGTGATGTAGGTGCACACACGGCGCTGGTAGGGAGGGAGTTCCAAGATTTTGTCCGTGTGGTGTAGCTACACCCACGGCGCTGTTAGGGAGGGAGTTCCAGGATTTTGTCCCGTGTGGTGTAGGTACACCCACGGTGCTGTTAGGGAGGGAGTTCCAGGATTTTGTCCGTTTGGTGTAGGTACACCCACGGCGCTGTTAGGGAGTGTGTTCCAGGATTTTGTCTGAGTGGTGTAGGTACACCCACGGCGCTGTTAGGGAGGGAGTTCTAGGATTTTGTCCCTGTGGTGTAGGTACACCCATGGCGCTGTTAGGGAGGGAGTTCCAGGATTTTGTCCGTGTGGTGTAGGTACACCCACGGCGCAGTTATGGAGGGAGTTCCAGGATTTTGTCCGTGAGTTGTAGGTACACCCACGGCACTGTTAAGGAGGGAGTTCCAGGATTTTGTCCGTTGGTGTAGGTACACCCACGGCGCTGTCAGGGAGGGTGTTCCAGGATTTTGTCTGTGTGGTGTAGGTACAGCCACGGCACTGTGAAGGAGGGCGTTCCATTATTTTGTCCGTGTGGTGTTGGTACACCCACGGTGCTGATAGGGAGAGATCTCCATTATTTTTTCCGTGAGTTGTAGGTACACCCACGGCGCTGTTAGGGAGGACGTTCCAGGATTTTGTCCGTGTGGTCTAGGTACACCCACGGCGCTGTTAGGGAGGGTGTTCCTGGATTTTGTCCGTGTGATGTAGGTACACCCACGGCGCTGTTAGGAAGGTAGTTTCAGGATTTTGTCCGTGTGGTGTAGGTACACCCGCGGCGCTGTTAGGGAGAGAGTTCCATTATTTTTTCCGTGCGTTGTAGGTACACCCACGGCGCTGTTAGGGAGGGAGTTCCCGGATTTTGTCCGTGTGGTGTAGGTACACACACGACGCTGTTAGGGAGGGAGTTCCAGGATTTTGTCCGTGTGGTGTAGGTACACCCACGGCGCTGTTAGGGAGGGAGTTCCACGATTTTGTCCGTGTGATGTAGGTACACCCACGGTGCTGTTAGGGAGGGAGTTCAAGGCTTTTGTCCGTGTGAGGTAGGTACACCCAAGGCGCTGTTAGGGAGGGAGTTCCAGGATTTTGTCCCTGTGATGTAGGTACACCCACGGCGCTGTTAGGGAGGGAGTTCCAGGATTTTGTCCGTTTGGTGTAGGTACACCCACGGCGCTGTTAGGGAGGGTGTTCCAGGATTTTGTCTGTGTGGTGTAGGTACACCCACGGCACTGTTAAGGAGTGAGTTCCAGGATTTTGTCCGTGTGGTGTAGGTACACCTGCGGCGCTGTTAGGGAGAGAGTTCCATTATTTTTTCCGTGAGTTGTAGGTACACCCACGGCGCTGTTAGGGAGGGAGTTCCAGGATTTTGTCTGTGTGGTGTAGGTGCACACACGTCGCTGGTAGGGAGGGAGTTCCAAGATTTTGTCCGTGAGTTGTAGGTACACACACGGCACTGTTAAGGAGGGAGTTCCAGGATTTTGTCCGTTGGTGTAGGTACACCCATGGCGCTGTCAGGGAGGGTGTTCCAGGATTTTGTCTGTGTGGTGTAGGTACACCCACGGCACTGTAAATGAGGGAGTTCTAGGATTTTGTCCGTGTGGTGTTGGTACACCCGCGGTGCAGATAGGGAGAGAGTTCCATTATTTTTTCCGTGAGTTGTACGTACACCCACGGCGCTCCTAGGGAGGGTGTTCCAGGATTTTGTCCGTGTGGTGTAGGTACACCCACGGCGCTGTTAGGGAGGGAGTTCCAGGATTTTGTCCGTGTGGTGTAGGTGCACCCACGCTGCTGTTAGGGAGGGAGTTCCAGGATTTTGTCCGTGTGGTGTAGGTAGTCCCACGGCACTGTTAAGGAGGGAGTTCCAGGATTTTGTCCGTTGGTGTAGGTACACCCACGGCGCTGTCAGGGAGGGTGTTCCAGGATTTTGTCTGTGTGGTGTAGGTACAGCCACGGCACTGTAAAGGAGGGAGTTTTAGGATTTTGTCCGTGTGGTGTTGCTACACCCGCGGTGCTGATAGGGAGAGAGTTCCATTATTTTTTCCGTGAGTTGTAGGTACACCCACGGCGCTGTTAGGGAGGAAGTTCCAGGAATTTGTCCGTGTGGTGTAGGTACACCCACGGCGCTGTAAGGGAGGACGTTCCAGGATTTTGTCCGTGTGGTCTAGGTACACCCACGGCGCTGTTAGGGAGGAAGTTCCAGGATTTTGTCTGTGTGCTGTAGGTACTCCCACGGTGCTGTTAGGGAGGGAGTTCCAGGATTTTGTCCGTGTGGTGTAGGTACACCCACGGCGCTGTTAGGGAGGAAGTTCCAGGATTTTGTCCGTGTGGTGTAGGTACACCCACGGCGCTGTTAGGGAGGACGTTCCAGGATTTTGTCCGTGTGGTCCAGGTACACCCACGGCGCTGTTAGGGAGGGAGTTCGGGGATTTTGTCCGTGTGGTGTAGGTACACCAACGGCGCTGTAAGGGAGGGACTTCCGGGATTTTGTCCGTGAGTTGTACGTACACCCACGGCGCTCCTAGGGATTGTGTTCCAGGATTTTGTCCGTGTGGTGTAGGTACACCCACGGCGCTGTTAGGGAGGGAGTTCCAGGATTTTGTCCGTGTGGTGTAGGTGCACCCACGCTGCTGTTAGGGAGGGAGTTCCAGGATTTTGTCCGTGTGGTGTAGGTACACCCGCGGCGCTGTTAGGGAGAGAGTTCCATTATTTTTTCCGTGAGTTGTAGGTACACCCACGGCGCTGTTAGGGAGGGAGTTCCAGGATTTTGTCGCTGAGTTGTAGGAACACCCACGGCGCTGTTAGGGAGGGAGTTCCAGGATTTTGTCCGTGTGCTGTAGGTTACACCCACGGCGCAGTTATGGAGGGAGTTCCAGGATTTTGTCCCGTGTTGTGTCGGTACACCCACGGCGCTGTTAGGGAGGGAGTTCCAGGATTTTGTCCGTGAGTTGTAGGTACGCCCACGGCGCTGTTAGGGAGGGAGTTCCAGGATTTTGTCCGTTTGGTGTAGGTACACCCATGGCGCTGTTAGGGAGGGAGTTCCAGGATATTGTCCGTGAGTTGTAGGTACACCCACGGCACTGTTAAGGAGGGAGTTCCAGGATTTTGTCCGTTGGTGTAGGTACACCCACGGCGCTGTCAGGGAGGGTGTTCCAGGATTTTGTCTGTGTGGTGTAGGTACTGCCACGGCACTGTAAAGGAGGGAGTTCTAGGATTTTGTCCGTGTGGTGTTGGTACACCCGCGGTGCTGATAGGGAGAGAGTTCCATTATTTTTTCAGTGAGATGTAGGTACACCCACGGCGCTGTTAGGGAGGAAGTTCCAGGATTTTGTCCGTGTGGTGTAGGTACACCCACGGCGCTGTTAGGGAGGACGTTCCAGGATTTTGTCCGTGTGGTCTAGGTACACCCACGGCGCTGTTAGGGAGGAAGTTCCAGGATTTTGTCTGTGTGCTGTAGGTACACCCACGGTGCTGTTAGGGAGGGAGTTCCAGGATTTTGTCCGTGTGGTGTAGGTACACCCACGGCGCTGTTAGGGAGGAAGTTCCAGGATTTTGTCCGTGTGGTGTAGGTACACCCACGGCGCTGTTAGGGAGGACGTTCCAGGATTTTGTCCGTGTGGTCTAGGTACACCCACGGCGCTTTTAGGGAGGGAGTTCCGGGATTTTGTCCATGTGGTGTAGGTACACCAACGGCTCTGTTAGGGAGGGACTTCCGGGATTTTGTCCGTGAGTTGTACGTACACCCACGGCGCTCCTAGGGAGGGTGTTCCAGGATTTTGTCCGTGTGGTGTAGGTACACCCACGGCGCTGTTAGGGAGGGAGTTCCAGGATTTTGTCCGTGTGGTGTAGGTGCACCCACGCTGCTGTTAGGGAGGGAGTTCCAGGATGTTGTCCGTGTGGTGTAGGTACACCCGCGGCGCTGTTAGGGAGGGAGTTCCAGGATTTTGTCCGTGTGCTGTAGGTTACACCCACGGCGCAGTTATGGAGGGTGTTCCAGGATTTTGTCCCGTGTTGTGTCGGTACACCCACGGCGCTGTTAGGGAGGGAGTTCCAGCATTTTGTCCGTGAGTTGTAGGTACACCCACGGCGCTGTTAGGGAGGGAGTTCCAGGATTTTGTCCGTTGGTGTAGGTACACCCACGGCGCTGTCAGGTAGGGTGTTCCAGGATTTTGTCTGTGTGGTGTAGGTACAGCCACGGCACTTTTAAGGAGGGAGTTACAGGATTTTGTCCGTGTGGTGTTGCTGCACCCGCGGTGCTGATAGGGAGAGAGCTCCATTATTTTTTCCGTGAGTTGTAGGTACACCCACGGCGCTGTTAGGGAGGAAGTTCCAGGATTTTGTCCGTGTGGTCTCGGTACACCCACGGCGCTGTTAGGAAGGGTGTTCCAGGATTTTGTCCGTGTGATGTAGGTACACCCACGGCGCTGTTAGGGAGGGAGTTCCAGGATTTTGTCCGTGTGGTGTAGGTACACCCACGGCGCTGTTAGGGAGGGAGTTTCAGGATTTTGTCCGTGTGGTGTAGGTACACCCACGGCGCTGTTAGGGAGTTCCGGGATTTTGTCCGTGTGGTGTAGGTACACCAACGGCGCTGTTAGGGAGGGACTTCCGGGATTTTGTCCGTGAGTTGTACGTACACCCATGGCGCTCCTCGGGAGGGAGTTCCAGGATTTTGTCCGTGTGGTGTAGGTACACCCACGGCGCTGTTAGGGAGGGAGTTCCAGGATTTTGTCCGTGTTGTGTAGCTGCACCCATGCTGCTGTTAGGCAGGGAGTTCCAGGATTTTGTCCGTGTGGTGTAGGTACACCCGCGGCGCTGTTAGGGAGAGAGTTCCATTATTTTTTCCGTGAGTTGTAGGTACACCCACGGCGCTGTTAGGGAGGGAGTTCCAGGATTTTGTCGCTGAGTTGTAGGAACACCCGCGGCGCTGTTAGGGAGGGAGTTCCAGGATTTTGTCCGTGTGCTGTAGGTTACACCCACGGCGCAGTTATGGAGGGAGTTCCAGGATTTTGTCCCGTGTTGTGTCGGTACACCCACGGCACTGTTAGGGAGGGAGTTCCAGGATTTTGTCCGTGAGTTGTAGGTACACCCACGGCTTTGTTAGGGAGGGAGTTCCTGGATTTTGTCCGTTTGGTGTAGGTACACCCATGGCGCTGTTAGGGAGGGAGTTCCAGGATATTGTCCGTGAGTTGTAGGTACACCCACGGCACTGTTAAGGAGGGAGTTCCAGGATTTTGTCCGTTGGTGTAGGTACAACCACGGCCCTGTCAGGGAGGGTGTTCCAGGATTTTGTCTGTGTGGTGTAGGTACAGCCACGGCAATGTAAAGGAGGGAGTTCTAGGATTTTGTCCGTGTGGTGTTGGTACACCCGCGGTGCTGATAGGGAGAGAGTTCCATTATTTTTTCCGTGAGTTGTAGGTACACCCACGGCGCTGTTAGGGAGGAAGTTCCAGGATTTTGTCCGTGTGGTGTTGGTACACCCACGGCGCTGTTAGGGAGGACGTTCCAGGATTTTGTCCGTGTGGTCTAGGGACACCCACGGCGCTGTTAGGGAGGAAGTTCCAGGATTTTGTCTGTGTGCTGTAGGTACACCCACGGTGCTGTTAGGGAGGGAGTTCCAGGATTTTGTCCGTGTGGTGTAGGTACACCCACGGCGCTGTTAGGGAGGACGTTCCAGGATTTTGTCCGTGTGGTCTAGGTACACCCACGGCGCTGTTAGGGAGGGAGTTCCGGGATTTTGTCCGTGTGGTTTAGGTACACCAACGGCGCTGTTAGGGAGGGACTTCCGGGATTTTGTCCGTGAGTTGTACGTACACCCACGGCGCTCCTAGGGAGGGTGTTCCAGGATATTGTCCGTGTGGTGTAGGTACACCCACGGCGCTGTTAGGGAGGGAGTTCCAGCATTTTGTCCGTGTGGTGTAGGTACACCCGCGGCGCTGTTAGGGAGAGAGTTCCATTATTTTTTCCGTGAGTTGTAGGAACACCCACGGCGCTGTTAGGGAGGGAGTTCCAGGATTTTGTCCGTGTGCTGTAGGTTACACCCACGGTGCAGTTATGGAGGGAGTTCCAGGATTTTGTCCCGTGTTGTGTCGGTACACCCACGGCGCTGTTAGGGAGGGAGTTCCAGGATTTTGTCCGTGAGTTGTAGGTACACCCACGGCGCTGTTAGGGACGGAGTTCCAGGATTTTGTCCGTTGGTGTAGGTACACCCATGGCGCTGTCAGGTAGGGTGTTCCAGGATTTTGTCTGTGTGGTGTAGGTACAGCCACGGCACTTTTAAGGAGGGAGATCCAGGATTTTGTCCATGTGCTGTTGCTATACCCGCGGTGCTGATAGGGAGAGAGCTACATTATTTTTTCCGTGAGTTGTAGGTACACCCACTGCGCTGTTAGGGAGGAAGTTCCAGGATTTTGTCCGTGTGGTCTCGGTACACCCACGGCGCTGTTAGGAAGGGTGTTCCAGGATTTTGTCCGTGTGATGTAGGTACACCCACGGCGCTGTTAGAGAGGGAGTTCCAGGATATTGTCCCATGTGGTGTAGGTACATACACGGCGCTGTTAGGGATGGAGTTCCAGGATTTTGTCCGTGTGGTGTAGGTACAGACACTCCGCTGTTAGGGAGGGAGTTCCAGGATTTTGTCCGTGTGGTGTAGGTACACCCACGGTGCTGTTAGGGAGGGAGTTCAAGGAATTTGTCCGTGTGATGTAGGTACACCCACGGCGCTGTTAGGGAGGGAGTTCCAGGATTTTGTCCGTGTGATGTAGGTACACCCACGGCGCTGTTAGGGAGGGAGTTCCAGGATTTTGTCCCATGTGGTGTAGGTACATACACGGCGCTGTTAGGGATGGAGTTCCAGGATTTTGTCCGTGTGGTGTAGGTACACCCACGGCGCTGTTAGGGAGGGAGTTCCAGGATTTTGTCCGTGTGGTGTAGGTACACCCACGGCACTGTTAAGGAGTGAGTTCCAGGATTTTGTCCGTGTGGTGTAGGTACACCCACGGCGCTGTTAGGGAGGGAGTTCCGGGATTTTGTCCGTGTGGTGTAGGTACACCAACGGCGCTGTTAGGGAGGGACTTCCGGGATTTTGTCCGTGAGTTGTACGTACACCCACGGCGCTCCTAGGGAGGGTGTTCCAGGATATTGTCCGTGTGGTGTAGGTACACCCACGGCGCTGTTAGGGAGGGAGTTCCAGCATTTTGTCCGTGTGGTGTAGGTACACCCGCGGCGCTGTTAGGGAGAGAGTTCCATTATTTTTTCCGTGAGTTGTAGGTACACCCACGGCGCTGTTAGGGAGGGAGTTCCAGGATTTTGTCGCTGAGTTGTAGGAACACCCACGGCGCTGTTAGGGAGGGAGTTCCAGGATTTTGTCCGTGTGATGTAGGTTACACCCACGGCGCAGTTATGGAGGGAGTTCCAGGATTTTGTCCCGTGTTGTGTCGGTACACCCACGGCGCTTTTAGGGAGGGAGTTCCAGGATTTTGTCCGTGAGTTGTAGGTACACCCACGGCGCTGTTAGGGACGGAGTTCCAGGATTTTGTCCGTTGGTGTAGGTACACCCATGGCGCTGTCAGGTAGGGTGTTCCAGGATTTTGTCTGTGTGGTGTAGGTACAGCCACGGCACTTTTAAGGAGGGAGATCCAGGATTTTGTCCATGTGCTGTTGCTATACCCGCGGTGCTGATAGGGAGAGAGCTACATTATTTTTTCCGTGAGTTGTAGGTACACCCACTGCGCTGTTAGGGAGGAAGTTCCAGGATTTTGTCCGTGTGGTCTCGGTACACCCACGGCGCTGTTAGGAAGGGTGTTCCAGGATTTTGTCCGTGTGATGTAGGTACACCCACGGCGCTGTTAGAGAGGGAGTTCCAGGATATTGTCCCATGTGGTGTAGGTACATACACGGCGCTGTTAGGGATGGAGTTCCAGGATTTTGTCCGTGTGGTCTAGGTACAGACACTCCGCTGTTAGGGAGGGAGTTCCAGGATTTTGTCCGTGTGGTGTAGGTACACCCACGGTGCTGTTAGGGAGGGAGTTCAAGGAATTTGTCCGTGTGATGTAGGTACACCCACGGCGCTGTTAGGGAGGGAGTTCCAGGATTTTGTCCGTGTGATGTAGGTACACCCACGGCGCTGTTAGGGAGGGAGTTCCAGGATTTTGTCCCATGTGGTGTAGGTACATACACGGCGCTGTTAGGGATGGAGTTCCAGGATTTTGTCCGTGTGGTGTAGGTACACCCACGGCGCTGTTAGGGAGGGAGTTCCAGGATTTTGTCCGTGTGATGTAGGTACACCCACGGCGCTGTTAGCGAGAGAGTTCCAGGATTTTGTCCGTGTGGTGTAGGTACACCCACGGCGCTGTTAGGGAGGGAGTTCCAGGATTTTGTCCGTGTGGTGTAGGTACACCCACGGCACTGTTAAGGAGTGAGTTCCAGGATTTTGTCCGTGTGGTGTAGGTGCACACACGGCGCTGGTAGGGAGGGAGTTCCAAGATTTTGTCCGTGTGGTGTAGCTACACGCACGGCGCTGTTAGGGAGGGAGTTCCAGGATTTTGTCCCTGTGGAGGAGGTACACCCGCAGTGCTGTTAGGGAGGGAGTTCCAGGCTTTTGTCCCTGTGGAGTAGGTACACCCACGGCGCAGTTAGGGAGGGAGTTCCAGGATTTTGTCCCGAGTTGTGTAGGTCCACCCATGGCGCTGTTAGGGAGGGAGTTCCAGGATTTTGTCCATTTGGTGTAGGTACACCCACGGTGCTGTTAGGGAGGGAGTTCCAGGATTTTGTCCGTGAGTTGTAGGTACACCCACGGCACTGTTAAGGAGGGAGTTCCAGGATTTTGTCCGTTGGTGTAGGTACACCCACGGCGCTGTCAGGGAGGGTGTTCCAGGATTTTGTCTGTGTGGTCTAGGTACAGACTCGGCACTGTTAAGGAGGGAGTTCCAGGATTTTGTCCGTGTGGTGTTGGTACACCTGCGGCGCTGATAGGGAGAGAGTTCCATTATTTTTTCCGTGAGTTGTAGGTACACCCACGGCGCTGTTAGGGAGGGAGTTCCAGGATTTTGTCCGTGTGGTCTAGGTACACCCACGGCGCTGTTAGGGAAGGAGTTCCAGGATTTTGTCCGTGTTGTGTAGGTACACCCACGGCGCTGTTAGGGAGGGAGTTCCAGGATTTTGTCCGTGTGGTGTAAGTACAGACACGGCGCTGTTAGGGAGGGAGTTCCAGGATTTTGTCCGTGTGATGTAGGTACACACACGGCGCTGGTAGGGAGGGAGTTCCAAGATTTTGTCCGTGTGGTGTAGCTACACCCACGGCGCTGTTAGGGAGGGAGTTCCAGGATTTTGTCCCGTGTGGTGTAGGTACACCCACGGTGCTGTTAGGGAGGGAGTTCCGGGATTTTGTCCGTTTGGTGTAGGTACACCCACGGCGCTGTTAGGGAGGGAGTTCCAGGATTTTGTCGGTGAGTTGTAGGTACACCCACGGCGCTGTTAGGGAGTGTGTTCCAGGATTTTGTCTGTGTGGTGTAGGTACACCCACGGCGCTGTTAGGGAGGGAGTTCTAGGATTTTGTCCCAGTGGTGTAGGTACACCCATGGCGCTGTTAGGGAGGGTGTTCCAGGATTTTGTCCGTGTGGTGTAGGTACACCCGCGGTGCTGTTAGGGAGGGAGTTCCAGGATTTTGTCCGTGTGGTGTAGGTACACCCACGGCGCAGTTATGGAGGGAGTTCCAGGATTTTGTCCGTGAGTGGTAGGTACACCCACGGCGCTGTTAAGGAGGGAGTTCCAGGATTTTGTCCGTTGGTGTAGGTACACCCACGGCGCGGTCAGGGAGGGTGTTCCAGGATTTTGTTTGTGTGGTGTAGCTACAGCCACGGCACTGTTAAGGAGGGAGTTCCATTATTTTGTCCGTGTGGTGTTGGTACACCCGCGGTGCTGATAGGGAGAGATCTCCATTATTTTTTCCGTGAGTTGTAGGTACACCCACGGCGCTGTTAGGGAGGAAGTTCCAGGATTTTGTCCCTGTGGTCTAGGTACACCCACGGCGCTGTTAGGGAGGGTGTTCCAGGATTTTGTCCGTGTGATGTAGGTACACCCACGGTGCTGTTAGGAATGTAGTTCCAGGATTTTGTCCGTGTGGTGTAGGTACACCCGCGGCGCTGTTAGGGGGAGAGTTCCATTATTTTTTCCGTGCGTTGTAGGTCCACCCACGGCGCTGTTAGGGAGGGAGTTCCCGGATTTTGTCCGTGTGGTGTAGGTACACACACGGCGCTGTTAGGGAGGGAGTTCCAGGATTTTGTCCGTGTGGTGTAGGTACACCCACGGCGCTGTTAGGGAGGGAGTTCCACGATTTTGTCCGTGTGACGTAGGTACACCCACGGCGCTGTTAGGGAGGGAGTTCCAGGATTTTGTCCGTGCGGTGTCGGTACAGCCACGGCGCTGTTAGGGAGGGAGTTCCAGGATTTTGTCCCTGTGGTATAGGTACAGCCACGGCGCTGTTAGGGAGGGAGTTCCAGGATTTTGTCCGTGTGGTGTAGGTACACCCACGGCGCTGTTAGGGAGGGAGTTCCAGGATTTTGTCCGTTTGGTGTAGGTACACCCACGGCGCTGTTAGGGAGGGAGATCCAGGATTTTGTCCGTGAGTTGTAGGTACACCCACGGCACTGTTAGGGAGGGAGTTCCAGGATTTTGTCCGTTTGGTGCAGGTACACCCACGGCGCTGTCTTGGAGGGTTTTCCAGGATTTTGTCTGTGTGGTGTAGGTACACACATGGCACTGTTAAGGAGGGAGTTCCAGGATTTTGTCCGTGTGGTGTAGGTACACCCACGGTGCTGTTATGGAGGGAGTTCAAGGCTTTTGTCCATGTAATGTAGGTACACCCAAGGCGCTGTTAGGGAGGGAGTTCCCGGATTTTGTCCGTGTGGAGTAGGTACACCCGCGGCGCTGATAGGGAGGGAGTTACAGGATTCTGTCCCGTGTGGTGTGGTGTAGGTTCACCCACGGCACTGTTAGGGAGGGACTTCCAGGATTTTGTCCGTTTGGGGTAGGTACACCCACGGCGCTGTTAGGGAGGGAGTTCCAGGATTTTGTCCGTGTGGTGTAGGTACACCCTCGGTGCTGTTAGAGAGGGAGTTCCAGGATTTTGTCCGTGAGTTGTAGGTACACCCACGGCACTGTTAGGGAGGGAGTTCCAGGATTTTGTCCGTTTGGTGCAGGTACACCCACGGCGCTGTCTTGTAGGATTTTCCAGGATTTTGTCTGTGTGGTGTAGGTACACCCACGGTGCTGTAAGGGAGGGAGTTCAAGGCTTTTGTCCGTGTGATGTAGGTACACCCAAGGCGCTGTTAGGGAGGGAGTTCCAGGATTTTGTCCGTGTGGTGTAGGTACACCCGCGGCGCTGATAGGGAGAGAGTTCCATTATTTTTTCCGTGAGTTGTAGGTACACCCACGGCGCTGTTAGGGAGGGAGTTCCAGGATTTTGTCCGTGTGGTCTAGGTACACCCACGGCGCGGTTAGGGAGGGAGTTCCGGGATTTTGTCCGTGTGGTGTAGGTACACCCATGGCGCTGTTAGGGAGGGAGTTCCAGGATTTTGTCCGTTTGGTGTAGGTACACCCACGGCGCTGTTAGGGAGGGAGTCCCGGGATTTTGTCCGTGAGTTGTATGTACACCCACGGCGCTCTTAGGGAGGGTGTTCCAGGATTTTGTCCGTGTGGTGTAGGTACACCCACGGCGCTGTTAGGGAGAGAGTTCCATTATTTTTTCCGTGAGTTGTAGGTACACCGACGGCGCTGTTAGGGAGGGAGTTCCAGGATTTTGTCTGTGTGGTGTAGGTACACCCGCGGTTCTGATAGGGAGAGAGTTCCATTATTTTTTCCGTGAGTTGTAGGTACACCCACTTCGCTGTTAGGGAGGGAGTTCCAGGATTTTGTCCGTGTGGTCTAGGTACACCCACGGCGCTGTTAGGGAGGGAGGTCCAGGATTTTGTCCCGTGTGGTGTAGGTACACCCACGGCACTGTAAGGTAGCGAGTTCAAGGATTTTGTCCGTTTGGTCTAGGTACACCCACGGTGCTGTTAGGAAGGGAGTTCCAGGATTTTGTCCGTGAGTGGTAGGTACACCCACGGCGCTGTTAAGGAGGGAGTTCCAGGATTTTGTCCGTTGGTGTAGGTACACCCACGGCGCTGTCAGGGAGGGTGTTCCAGGATTTTGTCTGTGTGGTGTAGCTACAGCCACGGCACTGTTAAGGAGGGAGTTCCATTATTTTGTCCGTGTGGTGTTGGTACACCCGCGGTGCTGATAGGGAGAGATCTCCATTATTTTTTCCGTGAGTTGTAGGTACACCCACGGCGCTGTTAGGGAGGAAGTTCCAGGATTTTGTCCCTGTGGTCTAGGTACACCCACGGCGCTGTTAGGGAGGGTGTTCCAGGATTTTGTCCGTGTGATGTAGGTACACCCACGGTGCTGTTAGGAATGTAGTTCCAGGATTTTGTCCGTGTGGTGTAGGTACACCCGCGGCGCTGTTAGGGGGAGAGTTCCATTATTTTTTCCGTGCGTTGTAGGTCCACCCACGGCGCTGTTAGGGAGGGAGTTCCCGGATTTTGTCCGTGTGGTGTAGGTACACACACGGCGCTGTTAGGGAGGGAGTTCCAGGATTTTGTCCGTGTGGTGTAGGTACACCCACGGCGCTGTTAGGGCGGGAGTTCCACGATTTTGTCCGTGTGACGTAGGTACACCCACGGCGCTGTTAGGGAGGGAGTTCCAGGATTTTGTCCCTGTGGTATAGGTACAGCCACGGCGCTGTTAGGGAGGGAGTTCCAGGATTTTGTCCATGTGGTGTAGGTACACCCACGGCGCTGTTAGGGAGGGAGTTCCAGGATTTTGTCCGTTTGGTGTAGGTACACCCACGGTGCTGTTAGGGAGGGAGTTCCAGGAGTTGGTCCGTGAGTTGTAGGTACACCCACGGCACTGTTAGGGAGGGAGTTCCAGGATTTTGTCCGTTTGGTGCAGGTACACCCACGGCGCTGTCTTGGAGGGTTTTCCAGGATTTTGTCTGTGTGGTGTAGGTACACACATGGCACTGTTAAGGAGGGAGTTCCAGGATTTTGTCCGTGTGGTGTAGGTACACCCACGGTGCTGTTATGGAGGGAGTTCAAGGCTTTTGTCCATGTAATGTAGGTACACCCACGGCGCTGTTAGGGAGGGAGTTCCCGGATTTTGTCCGTGTGGAGTAGGTACACCCGCGGCGCTGATAGGGAGGGAGTTACAGGATTCTGTCCCGTGTGGTGTGGTGTAGGTTCACCCACGGCACTGTTAGGGAGGGACTTCCAGGATTTTGTCCGTTTGGTGTAGGTACACCCTCGGTGCTGTTAGAGAGGGAGTTCCAGGATTTTGTCCGTGAGTTGTAGGTACACCCACGGCACTGTTAGGGAGGGAGTTCCAGGATTTTGTCCGTTTGGTGCAGCTACACCCACGGCGCTGTCTTGTAGGATTTTCCAGGATTTTGTCCGTGTGGTGTAGGTACACCCGCGGCGCTGATAGGGAGAGAGTTCCATTATTTTTTCCGTGAGTTGTAGGTACACCCACGGCGCTGTTAGGGAGGGAGTTCCGGGATTTTGTCCGTGTGGTGTAGGTACAACCATGGCGCTGTTAGGGAGGGAGTTCCAGGATTTTGTCCGTTTGGTGTAGGTACACCCACGGCGCTGTTAGGGAGGGAGTCCCGGGATTTTGTCCGTGAGTTGTATGTACACCCACGGCGCTCTTAGGGAGGGTGTTCCAGGATTTTGTCCGTGTGGTGTAGGTACACCCACGGCGCTGTTAGGGAGAGAGTTCCATTATTTTTTCCGTGAGTTGTAGATACACCCACGGCGCTGTTAGGGAGGGAGTTCCAGGATTTTGTCTGTGTGGTGTAGGTACACCCGCGGTTCTGATAGGGAGAGATTTCCATTATTTTTTCCGTGAGTTGTAGGTACACCCACTTCGCTGTTAGGGAGGGAGTTCCAGGATTTTGTCCGTGTGGTCTAGGTACACCCACGGCGCTGTTAGGGAGGGAGGTCCAGGATTTTGTCCCGTGTGGTGTAGGTACACCCACGGCACTGTAAGGTAGCGAGTTCAAGGATTTTGTCCGTTTGGTCTAGGTACACCCACGGTGCTGTTAGGAAGGGAGTTCAAGGCTTTTGTCCGTGTGGTGTAGGTACACCCACGGCGCTGTTAGGGAGGGAGTTCCAGGATTTTGTCCGTGTGGTGTAGGTAAACCCATGGCGCTGTTAGGGAGGGAGTTCCAGGATTTTGTCCGTTTGGTGTAGGTACACCCACGGCGCTGTTAGGGAGGGAGTCCCGGGATTTTGTCCGTGAGTTGTAGGTACACCCACGGCGCTCTTAGGGAGGGTGTTCCAGGATTTTGTCCGTGTGGTGTAGGTACACCCACGGCGCTGTTAGGGAGAGATTTCCATTATTTTTTCCGTGAGTTGTAGGTACACCCACGGCGCTGTTAGGGAGGAAGTTCCAGGATTTTGTCCGTGTGGTCTAGGTACACCCACGGCGCGGTTAGGGAGGGAGTTCCAGGATTTTGTCCGTGTGGTTTAGGTACACCCACGGCGCTGTTAGGGAGGGAGTTCCAGGATTTTGTCCGTGTGGTGTAGGTACTCCCACGGCGCTCTTAGGGAGGGTGTTCCAGGATTTTGTCCGTGTGGTGTAGGTACACCCACGGCGCTGTTAGGGAGGGAGTTCCAGGTTTATGTCCGTGTGGTGTAGGTACACCCACGGCGCTGTTAGGGAGGGAGTTCCAGGATTTTGTCTGTGTGGTGTAGGTACACCCGCGGCCCTGATAGGGAGAGAGTTCCATTATTTTTTCCGTGAGTTGTAGGTACACCCACGGCGCTGTTAGGGAGGAAGTTCCAGGATTTTATCCGTGTGGTCTAGGTACACCCACGGCGCGGTTAGGGAGGGAGTTCCAGGATTTTGTCCGTGTGGTGTCGGTACACCCACGGTGCTGTTAGGGAGGGAGTTCAAGGCTTTTGTCCATGTGATGTAGGTACACCCAAGGCGCTGTTAGGGAGGGAGTTCCAGGATTTTGTCCGTGTGATGTAGGTACACCCACGGCGCTGTTAGGGAGGGAGGTCCAGGATTTTGTCCCGTGTGGTGTAGGTACACCCACGGCACTGTTAGGGAGGGAGTTCCAGGATTTTGTCCGTTTGGTGTAGGTACACCCACGGCGCTGTTAGGGAGGGTGTTCCAGGATTTTGTCTGTGTGGTGTAGGTACACCCACGGCACTGTTAAAGAGTGAGTTCCTGGAATTTGTCAGTGTGGTGTAGGTACATACACGGCGCTGTTAGGGAGGGTGTTCCAGGATTTTGTTTGCGGGTGTAGGTGCACACACGGCGCTGGTAGGGAGGGAGTTCCAAGATTTTGTCCTTGTGGTGTAGGTACACCCACGGCGCAGCTATGGAGGGAGTTCCAGGATTTTGTCCCGTGTTGTGTAGGTACACCCACGGTGCTGTTAGGGAGGGAGTTCCAGGTTTTTGTCCGTTTGGTGTAGGTACACCCACGGCGCTGTTAGGGAGGGAGTTCCAGGATTTTGTCCGTGATTTGTAGGTTCACCCACGGCACTGTTAAGGAGGGAGTTCCAGGTTTTTGTCTGTGTGGTGTAGGTACAGCCCGGCACTGTATAGGAGGGAGTTCCAGGATTTTGTCCGTGTGGTGTTGGTACACACGCGGCGCTGATAGGGAGAGAGTTCCATGATTTTTTCCGTGAGTTGTGCGTACTCCCACGGCGCTGTTAGGGAGGAAGTTCCACGATTTTGTCCGTGTGGTGTAGGTACACCCACGGCGCTGTTAGGGAGGGAGTTCCAGGATTTTTTCCGTGTGGTGTAGGTACACCCACGGCGCTGTTAGGGAGGTAGTTCCAGGATTTTGTCCGTGTGGTCTAGGTACACCCACGGCGCTGTTAGGGAGGGAGTTCGGGATTTTGTCCGTGTTGTGTAGGTACACCCACGGCGCTGTTAGGGAGGGACTTCCGGGATTTTGTCCGTGAGTTGTACGTACACCCACGGTGCTCTTTGGGAGGGTGTTCCAGGATTTTGTCCGTGTGGTGTAGGTACACCCACGGCGCTGTCAGGGAGGGAGTTCCAGGATTTTGTCTGTGTGGTGTAGGTACACCCGCGGCGCTGTTAGGGAGAGAGTTCCATTATTTTTTCCGTGAGTTGTAGGTACACCCACGGCGCTGTTAGGGAGGGAGTTCCAGGATTTTGTCTGTGTGGTGTAGGTACACCCACGGCGCTGTTAGGGAGGGAGTTCCAGGATTTTGTCCGTGTAGTGTAGGTACACACACGGCGCTGTTAGGGAGGGAGTTCCAGGATTTTGTCCGTGTGGTGTAGGTACACCCATGGCGCTGTTAGGGAGGGAGTTCCAGGATTTTGTCCGTGTGGTGTAGGTACACCCACGGCGCTGTTAGGGAGGGAGTTCCAGGATTTTGTCCGTGTGGTGTAAGTACAGACACGGCGCTGTTAGGGAGGGAGTTCCAGGATTTTGTCCGTGTGATGTAGGTACACCCACGGCGCTGTTAGGGAGGGAGTTCCAGGATTTTGTCCGTGTGGTGTAGCTACAGCCACGGCGCTGTTAGGGAGGAAGTTCCAGGATTTTGTCCGTTTGGTGTATGAACACCCACGGAGCTGTTAGGGAGGGAGTTCCAGGATTTTGTCCGTGAGTTGTAGGTACACCCACGGCGCTGTCAGGGATGGTTTTCCATGATTTTGTCTGTGTGGTGTAGGTACAGCCACGGCACTGTTAGGGAGGGAGTTCCAGGACTTTGTCTGTGTGGTGCAGGTACATCCAAGGCGCTGTTAGGCAGGGAGTTCCAGGATTTTGTCCGTGTGTTGTAGGTACATCCACGGCACTGTAAAGGAGGGAGTTCCAGGATTTTGTCCGTGTGGTGTAGATACATCCACGGCGCTGTTAAGGAGGGAGTTCCAGGATGTTGTCCGTGTGGTCTAGGTACACCCACGGCGCTGTTAGGGAGGGAGTTCGGGATTTTGTCCGTGTTGTGTAGGTACACCCACGGCGCTGTTAGGGAGGGACTTCCGGGATTTTGTCCGTGAGTTGTACGTACACCCACGGTGCTCTTAGGGAGGGTGTTCCAGGATTTTGTCCGTGTGGTGTAGGTACACCCACGGCGCTGTTAGGGATGGAGTTCCAGGATTTTGTCCGTGTGGTGTAGGTACACCCGCGGCGCTGTTAGGGAGAGAGTTCCATTATTTTTTCCGTGAGTTGTAGGTACACCCACGGCGCTGTAAGGGAGGGAGTTCCAGGATTTTGTCTGTGTGGTGTAGGTACACCCACGGCGCTGTTAGGGAGGGAGTTCCAGGATTTTGTCCGTGTGGTGTAGGTACACACACGGCGCTGTTAAGGAGGGAGTTCCAGGATTTTGTCCGTGTGGTGTAGGTACACCCATGGCGCTGTTAGGGAGGGAGTTCCAGGATTTTGTCCGTGTGGTGTAGGTACACCCACGGCGCTGTTAGGGAGGGAGTTCCAGGATTTTGTCCGTGTGGTGTAAGTACAGACACGGCGCTGTTAGGGAGGGAGTTCCAGGATTTTGTCCGTGTGATGTAGGTACACCCACGGCGCTGTTAGGGAGGGAGTTCCAGGATTTTGTCCGTGTGGTGTAGGTACAGCCACGGCGCTGTTAGGGAGGGAGTTCCAGGATTTTGTGCGTTTGGTGTATGTACACCCACGGAGCTGTTAGGGAGGGAGTTCCAGGATTTTGTCAGTGAGTTGTAGGTACACCCACGGCACTGTTAGGGAGGGAGTTCCAGGATTTTGTCCGTTTGGTGCAGGTACACCCACGGCGCTGTCAGGGATGGTTTTCCATGATTTTGTCTGTGTGGTGTAGGTACAGCCACGGCACTGTTAGGGAGGGAGTTCCAGGACTTTGTCTGTGTGGTGCAGGTACATCCACGGCGCTGTTAGGCAGGGAGTTCCAGGATTTTGTCCGTGTGGTGTAGGTACATCCACGGCACTGTAAAGGAGGGAGTTCCAGGATTTTGTCCGTGTCGTGAAGATACATCCACGGCGCTGTTAAGGAGGGAGTTCCAGGATTTTGTCCGTGTGGTGTAGGTACACCCACGGCACTGTTAAGGAGGGAGTTCCAGGATTTTGTCCGTGTGGTGTAGGTACATCCACGGCGCTGTTAAGAAGGGAGTTCCAGGATTTTGTCCGTGTGGTGTAGGTACACCCACAGTGCTGTTAGGGAGGGTGTTCCAGGATTTTGTCCGTGTGGTGTAGGTACACCCACGGCGCTGTTCGGGAGAGAGCTCCATTATTTTTTCCGTGAGTTGTAGGTACACCCACGGCGCTCTTAGGGAGGGAGTTCCAGGATTTTGTCCGTGTGGTCTAGGTACACCCACGGCGCGGTAAGGGAGGGAGTTTCGGGATTTTGTCCGTGTGGTGTAGGAACACCCACGGCGCTGTTTGGGAGGGAGTTCCAGGATTTTGTCCGTTTGGTGTAGGTACACCCACGGCGCTGTTAGGGAGGGAGTCCCGGGATTTTGTCCGTGAGTTGTAGGTACACCCACGGCGCTCTTAGGGAGGGTGTTCCAGGATTTTGTCCGTGTGGTGTAGGTACACCCGCGGCGCTGTTAGGGAGAGAGTTCCATTATTTTTTCCATGAGTTGTAGGTACACCCACGGCGATGTCAGGGAGAGAGTTCCAGGATTTTGTCCGTGTGGTGTTGGTACAGACACGGCGCTGTTAGGGAGGGAGTTCCAGGATTTGGTCCGTGTGGTGTAGGTACACCCACGGCGCTGTTCGGGAAGGAGGTCCAGGATTTTGTCCGTGTGCTGTAGGTACACCCACGGCGCTGTTAGGGAGGGAGTTCCAGGATTTTGTCCCTGTGGTGTAGGTACACCCACGGCGCTGTTAGGGAGGGAGTTCCTGGATTTTGTCCGTGTGGTGTAGGTACACCCGCGGTGCTGTTAGGGAGAGAGTTCCAGGATTTTGTCCGTGTGGTGTAGGTACACCCACGGCGCAGTTAGGGAGGGAATTCCAGGATTTTGTCCGTGTGGTGTAGGTACACCCACGGCGCTGTTTGGGAGGGAGTTCCGGGATTTTGTCCGTGTGGTGTAGGTACACGCACGGCGCTGTTAGGGAGGGAGTTCCGGGATTTTGTCCCGTGTGGTGTAGGTACACCCACGGCGCTGTTAGGGCGGGAGTTCCAGGATTTTGTCTGTTTGGTGTAGGTGCACCCACGGCGCTGTCAGGGAGGGCGTTCCAGGATTTTGTCTGTGTGGTGTAGGTACAGCCACGGCACTGTTAAGGAGGGAGTTCCAGGATTTTGTCCGTGAGTTGTAGGTACAGCCACGGCGCTGTAAGGGAGGGTGTTCCAGGATTTTGTCCGTGTGGTGTTGGTACACACACGGCGCTGTTAGGGAGGAAGTTCCAAGATTTTGTCCGTGTGGTGTAGCTACACCCACGGCGCTGTTAGGGAGGGAGTTCCAGGATTTTGTCCGTTTGGTGTAGGTACACCCACGGCGCTGTTAGGGAGGGAGTCCCGGGATTTTGTCCGTGAGTTGTAGGTGCACCCACGGCGCCGTTAGGGAGGGTGTTCCAGGATTTTGTCCGTGTGGTGTAGGTACACCTGCGGCGCTGTTAGGGAGAGAGTTCCATTATTTTTTCCGTGAGTTGTAGGTACACCCATGGCGCTGTTAGGGAGGGAGTTCCAGGATTTTGTCTGTGTGGTGTAGGTACACCCGCGGCGCTGATAGGGAGAGAGTTCCATTATTTTTTCCGTGAGTTGTAGGTACACCCACGGCGCTGTTAGGGAGGAAGTTCCAGGATTTTGTCCGTGTGGTGTAGGTACACCCACGGCGCTGTTAGGGAGGGAGTTTCAGGATTTTGTCCGTGTGGTGTAAGTACAGACACGGCGCTGTTAGGGAGGGAGTTCCAGGATTTTGTCCGTGTGGTGCAGGTACACCCACGGTGCTGTTAGGGAGGGAGTTCAAGGCTTTTGTCCGTGTGATGTAGGTACACCCACGGCGCTGTTAGGGAGGGAGTTCCAGGATTTTGTCCGTGTGGTGTATGTACACCCACGGCGCTGTTAGGGGGGGAGTTCCAGGATTTTGTCCGTGTGATGTAGGTACACCCACGGCGCTGTTAGGGTGGGAGGTCCAGGATTTTGTCCAGTGTGGTGTAGGTACACCCACGGCAGTGTTAGGGAGGGAGTTCCAGGATTTTGTCCGTTTGGTGTAGGTACACCCACGGCGCTGTTAGGGAGGGTGTTCCAGGATTTTGTCTGTGTGGTGTAGGTACACCCACGGCTCTGTTAGGGAGAGAGTTCCAGGATTTTGTCCGTGTGGTGTAGATACATCCACGGCGCTGTTAAGGAGGGAGTTCCAGGATTTTGTCCGTGTGGTGTAGGTACACCCATGGCACTGTTAAGGAGGGAGTTCCAGGATTTTGTCCGTGTGGTGTAGGTACATCCACGGCGCTGTTAAGAAGGGAGTTCCAGGATTTTGTCCGTGTGGTGTAGGTACACCCACAGTGCTCTTAGGGAGGGAGTTCCAGGATTTTGTCCTTGTGGTGTAGGTACACCCACGGCGCTGTTAGGGAGAGAGCTCCATTATTTTTTCCATGAGTTGTAGGTACACCCACGGCGCTGTTAGGGAGGGAGTTCCAGGATTTTGTCCGTGTGGTCTAGGTACACCCACGGCGCGGTAAGGGAGTGAGTTTCGGGATTTTGTCCGTGTGGTGTAGGAACACCCACGGCGCTGTTTGGGAGGGAGTTCCAGGATTTTGTCCGTTTGGTGTAGGTACACCCACGGCGCTGTTAGGGAGGGAGTCCCGGGATTTTGTCCGTGAGTTGTAGGTACACCCACGGCGCTCTTAGGGAGGGTGTTCCAGGATTTTGTCCGTGTGGTGTAGGTACACCCGCGGCGCTGTTAGGGAGAGAGTTCCATTATTTTTTCCATGAGTTGTAGGTACACCCACGGCGCTGTTAGGGAGAGAGTTCCAGGATTTTGTCCGTGTGGTGTTGGTACAGACACGGCGCTGTTAGGGAGGGAGTTCCAGGATTTGGTCCGTGTGGTGTAGGTACACCCACGGCGCTGTTCGGGAAGGAGGTCCAGGATTTTGTCCGTGTGCTGTAGGTACACCCACGGCGCTGTTAGGGAGGGAGTTCCAGGATTTTGTCCCTGTGGTGTAGGTACACCCACGGCGCTGTTAGGGAGGGAGTTCCAGGATTTTGTCCGTGTGGTGTAGGTACACCCGCGGTGCTGTTAGGGAGAGAGTTCCAGGATTTTGTCCGTGTGGTGTAGGTACACCCACGGCGCAGTTAGGGAGGGAATTCCAGGATTTTGTCCGTGTGGTGTAGGTACACCCACGGCGCTGTTAGGGAGGGAGTTCCGGGATTTTGTCCGTGTGGTGTAGGTACACCCACGGCGCTGTTAGGGAGGGAGTTCCGAGATTTTGTCCCGTGTGGTGTAGGTACACCCACGGCGCTGTTAGGGCGGGAGTTCCAGGATTTTGTCTGTTTGGTGTAGGTGCACCCACGGCGCTGTCAGGGAGGGTGTTCCAGGATTTTGTCTGTGTGGTGTAGGTACAGCCACGGCACTGTTAAGGAGGGAGTTCCAGGATTTTGTCCGTGAGTTGTAGGTACAGCCACGGCGCTGTAAGGGAGGGTGTTCCAGGATTTTGTCCGTGTGGTGTTGGTACACACACGGCGCTGTTATGGAGGAAGTTCCAATATTTTGTCCGTGTGGTGTAGCTACACCCACGGCGCTGTTAGGGAGGGAGTTCCAGGATTTTGTCCGTTTGGTGTAGGTACACCCACGGCGCTGTTAGGGAGGGAGTCCCGGAATTTTGTCCGTGAGTTGTAGGTACACCCACGGCGCTGTTAGGGAGGGTGTTCCAGGATTTTGTCCGTGTGGTGTAGGTACACCTGCGGCGCTGTTAGGGAGAGAGTTCCATTATTTTTTCCGTGAGTTGTAGGTACACCCATGGCGCTGTTAGGGAGGGAGTTCCAGGATTTTGTCTGTGTGGTGTAGGTACACCCGCGGCGCTGATAGGGAGAGAGTTCCATTATTTTTTCCGTGAGTTGTAGGTACACCCACGGCGCTGTTAGGGAGGAAGTTCCAGGATTTTGTCCGTGTGGTGTAGGTACACCCACGGCGCTGTTAGGGAGGGAGTTTCAGGATTTTGTCCGTGTGGTGTAAGTACAGACACGGCGCTGTTAGGGAGGGAGTTCCAGGATTTTGTCCGTGTGGTGCAGGTACACCCACGGTGCTGTTAGGGAGGGAGTTCAAGGCTTTTGTCCGTGTGATGTAGGTACACCCACGGCGCTGTTAGGGAGGGAGTTCCAGGATTTTGTCCGTGTGGTGTCTGTACACCCACGGCGCTGTTAGGGGGGGAGTTCCAGGATTTTGTCCGTGTGATGTAGGTACACCCACGGCGCTGTTAGGGAGGGATGTCCAGGATTTTGTCCAGTGTGGTGTAGGTACTCCCACGGCAGTGTTAGGGAGGGAGTTCCAGGATTTTGTCCGTTTGGTGTAGGTACACCCACGGCGCTGTTAGGGAGGGTGTTCCAGGATTTTGTCTGTGTGGTGTAGGTACACCCACGGCGCTGTTAAGGAGTGAGTTCCAGGATTTTGTCCGTGTGGTGTAGGTACACCCGCGGCGCTGTTAGGGAGAGAGTTCCATTATTTTTTCCATGAGTTGTAGGTACACCCACGGCGCTGTTAGGGAGGGAGTTCCAGGATTTTGTCTGTGTGGTGTAGGTGCACACACGGCGCTGGTAAGGAGGGAGTTCCAAGATTTTGTCCTTGTGTTGTAGGTACACCCACGGCGCAGTTATGGAGGGAGTTCCAAGATTTTGTCCTTGTGGTGTAGGTACACCCACGGCGCTGTTAGGGAGGGAGTTCCAGGATTTTGTCCGTTTGGTGTAGGTACACCCATGGCGCTGTTAGGGAGGGAGTTCCAGGATTTTGTCAGTGAGTTGTAGGTACACCCACGGCGCTGTTAGGGAGGGAGTTCCGGGATTTTGTCCGTGTGGTGTAGGTACACCCACGGCGCTGTTAGGGAGGGACTTCCGGGATTTTGTCCGTGAGTTGTACGTACACACACGGCGCTCTTAGGGAGGGTGTTCCAGGATATGTCCGTTTGGTGTAGGTACACCCACGGCGCTGTTAGGGAGGGAGTCCCGGGATTTTGTCCGTGAGTTGTAGTTACACCCACGGCGCTCTTAGGGAGGGTGTTCCAGGATTTTGTCCGTGTGGTGTAGGTACACCCGCGGCGCTGTTAGGGAGAGAGTTCCATTATTTTTTACATGAGTTGTAGGTACACCCACGGCGCTGTTAGGGAGAGAGTTCCAGGATTTTGTCCGTGTGGTGTTGGTACAGACACGGCGCTGTTAGGGAGGGAGTTCCAGGATTTTGTCCGTGTGGTGTAGGTACACACACGGCGCTGTTAGGGATGGAGGTCCAGGATTTTGTCCGTGTGGTGTCGGTACACCCACGGCGCTGTTAGGGAAGGAGTTCCAGGATTTTGTCCCTGTGGTGTAGGTACACCCACGGCGCTGTTAGGGAGGGAGTACCAGGATTTTGTCTGTGTGGTGTAGGTACACCCGCGGTGCTGTTAGGGAGAGAGTTCCAGGATTTTGTCCGTGTGATGTAGGTACACCCACGGCGCTGTTAGGGAGGGAGTTCCAGGATTTTGTCCGTGTGGTGTATGTACACCCACGGCGCTGTTAGGGGGGGAGTTCCAGGATTTTGTCCGTGTGATGTAGGTACACCCACGGCGCTGTTAGGGAGGGAGGTCCAGGATTTTGTCCAGTGTGGTGTAGGTACACCCACGGCAGTGTTAGGGAGGGAGTTCCAGGATTTTGTCCGTTTGGTGTAGGTACACCCATGGCGCTGTTAGGGAGGGTGTTCCAGGATTTTGTCTGTGTGGTGTAGGTACACCCACGGCGCTGTTAGGGAGAGAGTTCCAGGATTTTGTCCGTGTGGTGTAGATACATCCACGGCGCTGTTAAGGAGGGAGTTCCAGGATTTTGTCCGTGTGGTGTAGGTACACCCACGGCACTGTTAAGGAGGGAGTTCCAGGATTTTGTCCGTGTGGTGTAGGTACATCCACGGCGCTGTTAAGAAGGGAGTTCCAGGATTTTGTCCGTGTGGTGTAGGTACACCCACAGTGCTGTTAGGGAGGGAGTTCCAGGATTTTGTCCGTGTGGTGTAGGTACACCCACGGCGCTGTTAGGGAGAGAGCTCCATTATTTTTTCCGTGAGTTGTAGTTACACCCACGGCGCTGTTAGGGAGGGAGTTCCAGGATTTTGTCCGTGTGGTCTAGGTACACCCACGGCGCGGTAAGGGAGGGAGTTTCGGGATTTTGTCCGTGTGGTGTAGGAACACCCACGGCGCTGTTTGGGAGGGAGTTCCAGGATTTTGTCCGTTTGGTGTAGGTACACCCACGGCGCTGTTAGGGAGGGAGTCCCGGGATTTTGTCCGTGAGTTGTAGGTACACCCACGGCGCTCTTAGGGAGGGTGTTCCAGGATTTTGTCCGTGTGGTGTAGGTACACCCGCGGCGCTGTTAGGGAGAGAGTTCCATTATTTTTTCCATGAGTTGTAGGTACACCCACGGCGCTGTTAGGGAGAGAGTTCCAGGATTTTGTCCGTGTGGTGTTGGTACAGACACGGCGCTGTTAGGGAGGGAGTTCCAGGATTTGGTCCGTGTGGTGTAGGTACACCCACGGCGCTGTTCGGGAAGGAGGTCCAGGATTTTGTCCGTGTGCTGTAGGTACACCCACGGCGCTGTTAGGGAGGGAGTTCCAGGATTTTGTCACTGTGGTGTAGGTACACCCACGGCGCTGTTAGGGAGGGAGTTCCAGGATTTTGTCCGTGTGGTGTAGGTACACCCGCGGTGCTGTTAGGGAGAGAGTTCCAGGATTTTGTACGTGTGGTGTAGGTACACCCATGGCGCAGTTAGGGAGGGAATTCCAGGATTTTGTCCGTGTGGTGTAGGTACACCCACGGCGCTGTTAGGGAGGGAGTTCCGGGATTTTGTCCGTGTGGTGTAGGTACACCCACGGCGCTGTTAGGGAGGGAGTTCCGGGATTTTGTCCCGTGTGGTGTAGGTACACCCACGGCGCTGTTAGGGCGGGAGTTCCAGGATTTTGTCTGTTTGGTGTAGGTGCACCCACGGCGCTGTCAGGGAGGGTGTTCCAGGATTTTGTCTGTGTGGTGTAGGTACAGCCACGGCACTGTTAAGGAGGGAGTTCCAGGATTTTGTCCGTGAGTTGTAGGTACAGCCACGGCGCTGTAAGGGAGGGTGTTCCAGGATTTTGTCCGTGTGGTGTTGGTACACACACGGCGCTGTTATGGAGGAAGTTCCAATATTTTGTCCGTGTGGTGTAGCTACACCCACGGCGCTGTTAGGGAGGGAGTTCCAGGATTTTGTCCGTTTGGTGTAGGTACACCCACGGCGCTGTTAGGGAGGGAGTCCCGGGATTTTGTCCGTGAGTTGTAGGTACACCACGGCGCTGTTAGGGAGGGTGTTCCAGGATTTTGTCCGTGTGGTGTAGGTACACCTGCGGCGCTGTTAGGGAGAGAGTTCCATTATTTTTTCTGTGAGTTGTAGGTACACCCATGGCGCTGTTAGGGAGGGAGTTCCAGGATTTTGTCTGTGTGGTGTAGGTACACCCGCGGCGCTGATAGGGAGAGAGTTCCATTATTTTTTCCGTGAGTTGTAGGTACACCCACGGCGCTGTTAGGGAGGAAGTTCCAGGATTTTGTCCGTGTGGTGTAGGTACACCCACGGCGCTGTTAGGGAGGGAGTTTCAGGATTTTGTCCGTGTGGTCTAAGTACAGACACGGCGCTGTTAGGGAGGGAGTTCCAGGATTTTGTCCGTGTGGTGCAGGTACACCCACGGTGCTGTTAGGGAGGGAGTTCAAGGCTTTTGTCCGTGTGATGTAGGTACACCCACGGCGCTGTTAGGGAGGGAGGTCCAGGATTTTGTCCAGTGTGGTGTAGGTACACCCACGGCAGTGTTAGGGAGGGAGTTCCAGGATTTTGTCCGTTTGGTGTAGGTACACCCACGGCGCTGTTAGGGAGGGTGTTCCAGGATTTTGTCTGTGTGGTGTAGGTACACCCACGGCGCTGTTAAGGAGTGAGTTCCAGGATTTTGTCCGTGTGGTGTAGGTACACCCGCGGCGCTGTTAGGGAGAGAGTTCCATTATTTTTTCCATGAGTTGTAGGTACACCCACGGCGCTGTTAGGGAGGGAGTTCCAGGATTTTGTCTGTGTGGTGTAGGTGCACACACGGCGCTGGTAAGGAGGGAGTTCCAAGATTTTGTCCTTGTGGTGTAGGTACACCCACGGCGCAGTTATGGAGGGAGTTCCAAGATTTTGTCCTTGTGGTGTAGGTACACCCACGGCGCTGTTAGGGAGGGAGTTCCAGGATTTTGTCCGTTTGGTGTAGGTACACCCACGGCGCTGTTAGGGAGGGAGTTCCAGGATTTTGTCTGTGAGTTGTAGGTACACCCACGGCGCTGTTAGGGAGGGAGTTCCGGGATTTTGTCCGTGTGGTGTAGGTACACCCACGGCGCTGTTAGGGAGGGACTTCCGGGATTTTGTCCGTGAGTTGTACGTACACACACGGCGCTCTTAGGGAGGGTGTTCCAGGATATGTCCGTTTGGTGTAGGTACACCCACGGCGCTGTTAGGGAGGGAGTCCCGGGATTTTGTCCGTGAGTTGTAGTTACACCCACGGCGCTCTTAGGGAGGGTGTTCCAGGATTTTGTCCGTGTGGTGTAGGTACACCCGCGGCGCTGTTAGGGAGAGAGTTCCATTATTTTTTACATGAGTTGTAGGTACACCCACGGCGCTGTTAGGGAGAGAGTTCCAGGATTTTGTCCGTGTGGTGTTGGTACAGACACGGCGCTGTTAGGGAGGGAGTTCCAGGATTTTGTCCGTGTGGTGTAGGTACACCCACGGCGCTGTTAGGGATGGAGGTCCAGGATTTTGTCCGTGTGGTGTAGGTACACCCACGGCGCTGTTAGGGAGGGAGTTCCAGGATTTTGTCCCTGTGGTGTAGGTACACCCACGGCGCTGTTAGGGAGGGAGTACCAGGATTTTGTCTGTGTGGTGTAGGTACACCCGCGGTGCTGTTAGGGAGAGAGTTCCAGGATTTTGTCCGTGTGATGTAGGTACACCCACGGCGCAGTTAGGGAGGGAGTTCCAGGATTTTGTCCCTTGTTGTGTAGGTACACCCACGGCGCTGTTAGGGAGGGATTTCCAGGATTTTGTCCGTTTGGTGGAGGTGCACCCACGGCGCTGTCAGGGAGGGTGTTCCAGGATTTTGTCTGTGTGGTGTAGGTACAGCCACGGCACTGTTAAGGAGGGAGTTCCAGGATTTTGTCCGTGAGTTGTAGGCACACCCACGGCGCTGTAAGGGAGGGAGTTCCAGGATTTTGTCCGTGTGGTGTTGGTACACCCACGGCGCTGTTAGGGAGGGAGTTCCAAGATTTTGTCCGTGGGTTGTAGGTACACCCACGGCGCTGTTAGGGAGGGAGTTCCGGGATTTTGTCCGTGTGGTGTAGGTACACCCACGGCGCTGTTAGGGAGGGACTTCCGGGATTTTGTCCGTGAGTTGTACGTACACACACGGCGCTCTTAGGGAGGGTGTTCCAGCATTTTGTCCGTGTGGTGTAGGTACACCCGCGGCGCTGATAGGCAGGGAGATCCAGGATTTTGTCCGTGTGGTGTAGGTACATCCACGGCACTGTTTAGGAGGGAGTTCCAGGATTTTGTCCGTGTGGTGTAGATACATCCACGGCGCTGTTAAGGAGGGAGTTCCAGGATTTTGTCCGTGTGGTATAGGTACACCCACGGCACTGTTAGGGAGGGAGTTCCAGGATTTTGTCCGTGTGGTGTAGGTACATCCACGGCGCTGTTAAGGAGGGAGTTCCAGGATTTTGTCCGTGTGGTGTAGGTACACACACGGCACTGTTAAGGAGGGAGTTCCAGGATTTTGTCCGTGTGGTGTAGGTACACCCGCGGCGCTGATAGGGAGAGAGTTCCATTTTTTTTTCCGTGAGTTGTAGGTACACCCACGGCGCTGTTAGGGAGGGAGTTCCAGGATTTTGTCCGTGTGGTCTAGGTGCACACACGGCGCTGGTAGGGAGGGAGTTCCAAGATTTTGTCCGTGTGGTGTAGGTACACCCATGGCGCAGTTATGTAGGCAGTTCCAGCATTTTGTCCCGTGTGATGTAGGTACACCCACGGCGCTGTTAGGGAGGGAGTTCAAGGATTTTGTCCGTGTGGTGTAGGTACAGCCACGGCGCTGTTAGGGAGGGAATTCCAGGATTTTGTCCGTTTGGTGTTGGTACACACACGGCGCTGTTAGGGAGGAAGTTCCAAGATTTTGTCCGTGTGGTGTAGCTACACCCACGGCGCTGTTAGGGAGGGAGTTCCAGGATTTTGTCCGTTTGGTGTAGGTACACCCACGGCGCTGTTAGGGAGGGAGTCCCGGGATTTTGTCCGTGAGTTGTAGGTACACCCACGGCGCCGTTAGGGAGGGTGTTCCAGGATTTTGTCCGTGTGGTGTAGGTACACCTGCGGCGCTGTTAGGGAGAGAGTTCCATTATTTTTTCCGTGAGTTGTAGGTACACCCATGGCGCTGTTAGGGAGGGAGTTCCAGGATTTTGTCTGTGTGGTGTAGGTACACCCGCGGCGCTGATAGGGAGAGAGTTCCATTATTTTTTCCGTGAGTTGTAGGTACACCCACGGCGCTGTTAGGGAGGAAGTTCCAGGATTTTGTCCGTGTGGTGTAGGTACACCCACGGCGCTGTTAGGGAGGGAGTTTCAGGATTTTGTCCGTGTGGTGTAAGTACAGACACGGCGCTGTTAGGGAGGGAGTTCCAGGATTTTGTCCGTGTGGTGCAGGTACACCCACGGTGCTGTTAGGGAGGGAGTTCAAGGCTTTTGTCCGTGTGATGTAGGTACACCCACGGCGCTGTTAGGGAGGGAGTTCCAGGATTTTGTCCGTGTGGTGTATGTACACCCACGGCGCTGTTAGGGGGGGAGTTCCAGGATTTTGTCCGTGTGATGTAGGTACACCCACGGCGCTGTTAGGGTGGGAGGTCCAGGATTTTGTCCAGTGTGGTGTAGGTACACCCACGGCAGTGTTAGGGAGGGAGTTCCAGGATTTTGTCCGTTTGGTGTAGGTACACCCACGGCGCTGTTAGGGAGGGTGTTCCAGGATTTTGTCTGTGTGGTGTAGGTACACCCACGGCTCTGTTAGGGAGAGAGTTCCAGGATTTTGTCCGTGTGGTGTAGATACATCCACGGCGCTGTTAAGGAGGGAGTTCCAGGATTTTGTCCGTGTGGTGTAGGTACACCCATGGCACTGTTAAGGAGGGAGTTCCAGGATTTTGTCCGTGTGGTGTAGGTACATCCACGGCGCTGTTAAGAAGGGAGTTCCAGGATTTTGTCCGTGTGGTGTAGGTACACCCACAGTGCTCTTAGGGAGGGAGTTCCAGGATTTTGTCCTTGTGGTGTAGGTACACCCACGGCGCTGTTAGGGAGAGAGCTCCATTATTTTTTCCATGAGTTGTAGGTACACCCACGGCGCTGTTAGGGCGGGAGTTCCAGGATTTTGTCTGTTTGGTGTAGGTGCACCCACGGCGCTGTCAGGGAGGGTGTTCCAGATTTTGTCTGTGTGGTGTAGGTACAGCCACGGCACTGTTAATGAGGGAGTTCCAGGATTTTGTCCGTGAGTTGTAGGTACAGCCACGGCGCTGTAAGGGAGGGTGTTCCAGGATTTTGTCCGTGTGGTGTTGGTACACACACGGCGCTGTTATGGAGGAAGTTCCAATATTTTGTCCGTGTGGTGTAGCTACACCCACGGCGCTGTTAGGGAGGGAGTTCCAGGATTTTGTCCGTTTGGTGTAGGTACACCCACGGCGCTGTTAGGGAGGGAGTCCCGGAATTTTGTCCGTGAGTTGTAGGTACACCCACGGCGCTGTTAGGGAGGGTGTTCCAGGATTTTGTCCGTGTGGTGTAGGTACACCTGCGGCGCTGTTAGGGAGAGAGTTCCATTATTTTTTCCGTGAGTTGTAGGTACACCCATGGCGCTGTTAGGGAGGGAGTTCCAGGATTTTGTCTGTGTGGTGTAGGTACACCCGCGGCGCTGATAGGGAGAGAGTTCCATTATTTTTTCCGTGAGTTGTAGGTACACCCACGGCGCTGTTAGGGAGGAAGTTCCAGGATTTTGTCCGTGTGGTGTAGGTACACCCACGGCGCTGTTAGGGAGGGAGTTTCAGGATTTTGTCCGTGTGGTGTAAGTACAGACACGGCGCTGTTAGGGAGGGAGTTCCAGGATTTTGTCCGTGTGGTGCAGGTACACCCACGGTGCTGTTAGGGAGGGAGTTCAAGGCTTTTGTCCGTGTGATGTAGGTACACCCACGGCGCTGTTAGGGAGGGAGTTCCAGGATTTTGTCCGTGTGGTGTCTGTACACCCACGGCGCTGTTAGGGGGGGAGTTCCAGGATTTTGTCCGTGTGATGTAGGTACACCCACGGCGCTGTTAGGGAGGGATGTCCAGGATTTTGTCCAGTGTGGTGTAGGTACTCCCACGGCAGTGTTAGGGAGGGAGTTCCAGGATTTTGTCCGTTTGGTGTAGGTACACCCACGGCGCTGTTAGGGAGGGTGTTCCAGGATTTTGTCTGTGTGGTGTAGGTACACCCACGGCGCTGTTAAGGAGTGAGTTCCAGGATTTTGTCCGTGTGGTGTAGGTACACCCGCGGCGCTGTTAGGGAGAGAGTTCCATTATTTTTTCCATGAGTTGTAGGTACACCCACGGCGCTGTTAGGGAGGGAGTTCCAGGATTTTGTCTGTGTGGTGTAGGTGCACACACGGCGCTGGTAAGGAGGGAGTTCCAAGATTTTGTCCTTGTGGTGTAGGTACACCCACGGCGCAGTTATGGAGGGAGTTCCAAGATTTTGTCCTTGTGGTGTAGGTACACCCACGGCGCTGTTAGGGAGGGAGTTCCAGGATTTTGTCCGTTTGGTGTAGGTAAACCCATGGCGCTGTTAGGGAGGGAGTTCCAGGATTTTGTCAGTGAGTTGTAGGTACACCCACGGCGCTGTTAGGGAGGGAGTTCCGGGATTTTGTCCGTGTGGTGTAGGTACACCCACGGCGCTGTTAGGGAGGGACTTCCGGGATTTTGTCCGTGAGTTGTACGTACACACACGGCGCTCTTAGGGAGGGTGTTCCAGGATATGTCCGTTTGGTGTAGGTACACCCACGGCGCTGTTAGGGAGGGAGTCCCGGGATTTTGTCCGTGAGTTGTAGTTACACCCACGGCGCTCTTAGGGAGGGTGTTCCAGGATTTTGTCCGTGTGGTGTAGGTACACCCGCGGCGCTGTTAGGGAGAGAGTTCCATTATTTTTTACATGAGTTGTAGGTACACCCACGGCGCTGTTAGGGAGAGAGTTCCAGGATTTTGTCCGTGTGGTGTTGGTACAGACACGGCGCTGTTAGGGAGGGAGTTCCAGGATTTTGTCCGTGTGGTGTAGGTACACACACGGCGCTGTTAGGGATGGAGGTCCAGGATTTTGTCCGTGTGGTGTCGGTACACCCACGGCGCTGTTAGGGAAGGAGTTCCAGGATTTTGTCCCTGTGGTGTAGGTACACCCACGGCGCTGTTAGGGAGGGAGTACCAGGATTTTGTCTGTGTGGTGTAGGTACACCCGCGGTGCTGTTAGGGAGAGAGTTCCAGGATTTTGTCCGTGTGATGTAGGTACACCCACGGCGCTGTTAGGGAGGGAGTTCCAGGATTTTGTCCGTGTGGTGTATGTACACCCACGGCGCTGTTAGGGGGGGAGTTCCAGGATTTTGTCCGTGTGATGTAGGTACACCCACGGCGCTGTTAGGGAGGGAGGTCCAGGATTTTGTCCAGTGTGGTGTAGGTACACCCACGGCAGTGTTAGGGAGGGAGTTCCAGGATTTTGTCCGTTTGGTGTAGGTACACCCATGGCGCTGTTAGGGAGGGTGTTCCAGGATTTTGTCTGTGTGGTGTAGGTACACCCACGGCGCTGTTAGGGAGAGAGTTCCAGGATTTTGTCCGTGTGGTGTAGATACATCCACGGCGCTGTTAAGGAGGGAGTTCCAGGATTTTGTCCGTGTGGTGTAGGTACACCCACGGCACTGTTAAGGAGGGAGTTCCAGGATTTTGTCCGTGTGGTGTAGGTACATCCACGGCGCTGTTAAGAAGGGAGTTCCAGGATTTTGTCCGTGTGGTGTAGGTACACCCACAGTGCTGTTAGGGAGGGAGTTCCAGGATTTTGTCCGTGTGGTGTAGGTACACCCACGGCGCTGTTAGGGAGAGAGCTCCATTATTTTTTCCGTGAGTTGTAGTTACACCCACGGCGCTGTTAGGGAGGGAGTTCCAGGATTTTGTCCGTGTGGTCTAGGTACACCCACGGCGCGGTAAGGGAGGGAGTTTCGGGATTTTGTCCGTGTGGTGTAGGAACACCCACGGCGCTGTTAGGGAGGGAGTTCCAGGATTTTGTCCGTTTGGTGTAGGTACACCCACGGCGCTGTTAGGGAGGGAGTCCCGGGATTTTGTCCGTGAGTTGTAGGTACACCCACGGCGCTCTTAGGGAGGGTGTTCCAGGATTTTGTCCGTGTGGTGTAGGTACACCCGCGGCGCTGTTAGGGAGAGAGTTCCATTATTTTTTCCATGAGTTGTAGGTACACCCACGGCGCTGTTAGGGAGAGAGTTCCAGGATTTTGTCCGTGTGGTGTTGGTACAGACACGGCGCTGTTAGGGAGGGAGTTCCAGGATTTGGTCCGTGTGGTGTAGGTACACCCACGGCGCTGTTCGGGAAGGAGGTCCAGGATTTTGTCCGTGTGCTGTAGGTACACCCACGGCGCTGTTAGGGAGGGAGTTCCAGGATTTTGTCACTGTGGTGTAGGTACACCCACGGCGCTGTTAGGGAGGGAGTTCCAGGATTTTGTCCGTGTGGTGTAGGTACACCCGCGGTGCTGTTAGGGAGAGAGTTCCAGGATTTTGTACGTGTGGTGTAGGTACACCCATGGCGCAGTTAGGGAGGGAATTCCAGGATTTTGTCCGTGTGGTGTAGGTACACCCACGGCGCTGTTAGGGAGGGAGTTCCGGGATTTTGTCCGTGTGGTGTAGGTACACCCACGGCGCTGTTAGGGAGGGAGTTCCGGGATTTTGTCCCGTGTGGTGTAGGTACACCCACGGCGCTGTTAGGGCGGGAGTTCCAGGATTTTGTCTGTTTGGTGTAGGTGCACCCACGGCGCTGTCAGGGAGGGTGTTCCAGGATTTTGTCTGTGTGGTGTAGGTACAGCCACGGCACTGTTAAGGAGGGAGTTCCAGGATTTTGTCCGTGAGTTGTAGGTACAGCCACGGCGCTGTAAGGGAGGGTGTTCCAGGATTTTGTCCGTGTGGTGTTGGTACACACACGGCGCTGTTATGGAGGAAGTTCCAATATTTTGTCCGTGTGGTGTAGCTACACCCACGGCGCTGTTAGGGAGGGAGTTCCAGGATTTTGTCCGTTTGGTGTAGGTACACCCACGGCGCTGTTAGGGAGGGAGTCCCGGGATTTTGTCCGTGAGTTGTAGGTACACCACGGCGCTGTTAGGGAGGGTGTTCCAGGATTTTGTCCGTGTGGTGTAGGTACACCTGCGGCGCTGTTAGGGAGAGAGTTCCATTATTTTTTCCGTGAGTTGTAGGTACACCCATGGCGCTGTTAGGGAGGGAGTTCCAGGATTTTGTCTGTGTGGTGTAGGTACACCCGCGGCGCTGATAGGGAGAGAGTTCCATTATTTTTTCCGTGAGTTGTAGGTACACCCACGGCGCTGTTAGGGAGGAAGTTCCAGGATTTTGTCCGTGTGGTGTAGGTACACCCACGGCGCTGTTAGGGAGGGAGTTTCAGGATTTTGTCCGTGTGGTCTAAGTACAGACACGGCGCTGTTAGGGAGGGAGTTCCAGGATTTTGTCCGTGTGGTGCAGGTACACCCACGGTGCTGTTAGGGAGGGAGTTCAAGGCTTTTGTCCGTGTGATGTAGGTACACCCACGGCGCTGTTAGGGAGGGAGGTCCAGGATTTTGTCCAGTGTGGTGTAGGTACACCCACGGCAGTGTTAGGGAGGGAGTTCCAGGATTTTGTCCGTTTGGTGTAGGTACACCCACGGCGCTGTTAGGGAGGGTGTTCCAGGATTTTGTCTGTGTGGTGTAGGTACACCCACGGCGCTGTTAAGGAGTGAGTTCCAGGATTTTGTCCGTGTGGTGTAGGTACACCCGCGGCGCTGTTAGGGAGAGAGTTCCATTATTTTTTCCATGAGTTGTAGGTACACCCACGGCGCTGTTAGGGAGGGAGTTCCAGGATTTTGTCTGTGTGGTGTAGGTGCACACACGGCGCTGGTAAGGAGGGAGTTCCAAGATTTTGTCCTTGTGGTGTAGGTACACCCACGGCGCAGTTATGGAGGGAGTTCCAAGATTTTGTCCTTGTGGTGTAGGTACACCCACGGCGCTGTTAGGGAGGGAGTTCCAGGATTTTGTCCGTTTGGTGTAGGTACACCCACGGCGCTGTTAGGGAGGGAGTTCCAGGATTTTGTCTGTGAGTTGTAGGTACACCCACGGCGCTGTTAGGGAGGGAGTTCCGGGATTTTGTCCGTGTGGTGTAGGTACACCCACGGCGCTGTTAGGGAGGGACTTCCGGGATTTTGTCCGTGAGTTGTACGTACACACACGGCGCTCTTAGGGAGGGTGTTCCAGGATATGTCCGTTTGGTGTAGGTACACCCACGGCGCTGTTAGGGAGGGAGTCCCGGGATTTTGTCCGTGAGTTGTAGTTACACCCACGGCGCTCTTAGGGAGGGTGTTCCAGGATTTTGTCCGTGTGGTGTAGGTACACCCGCGGCGCTGTTAGGGAGAGAGTTCCATTATTTTTTACATGAGTTGTAGGTACACCCACGGCGCTGTTAGGGAGAGAGTTCCAGGATTTTGTCCGTGTGGTGTTGGTACAGACACGGCGCTGTTAGGGAGGGAGTTCCAGGATTTTGTCCGTGTGGTGTAGGTACACCCACGGCGCTGTTAGGGATGGAGGTCCAGGATTTTGTCCGTGTGGTGTAGGTACACCCACGGCGCTGTTAGGGAGGGAGTTCCAGGATTTTGTCCCTGTGGTGTAGGTACACCCACGGCGCTGTTAGGGAGGGAGTACCAGGATTTTGTCTGTGTGGTGTAGGTACACCCGCGGTGCTGTTAGGGAGAGAGTTCCAGGATTTTGTCCGTGTGATGTAGGTACACCCACGGCGCAGTTAGGGAGGGAGTTCCAGGATTTTGTCCCTTGTTGTGTAGGTACACCCACGGCGCTGTTAGGGAGGGATTTCCAGGATTTTGTCCGTTTGGTGGAGGTGCACCCACGGCGCTGTCAGGGAGGGTGTTCCAGGATTTTGTCTGTGTGGTGTAGGTACAGCCACGGCACTGTTAAGGAGGGAGTTCCAGGATTTTGTCCGTGAGTTGTAGGCACACCCACGGCGCTGTAAGGGAGGGAGTTCCAGGATTTTGTCCGTGTGGTGTTGGTACACCCACGGCGCTGTTAGGGAGGGAGTTCCAAGATTTTGTCCGTGGGTTGTAGGTACACCCACGGCGCTGTTAGGGAGGGAGTTCCGGGATTTTGTCCGTGTGGTGTAGGTACACCCACGGCGCTGTTAGGGAGGGACTTCCGGGATTTTGTCCGTGAGTTGTACGTACACACACGGCGCTCTTAGGGAGGGTGTTCCAGCATTTTGTCCGTGTGGTGTAGGTACACCCGCGGCGCTGATAGGCAGGGAGATCCAGGATTTTGTCCGTGTGGTGTAGGTACATCCACGGCACTGTTTAGGAGGGAGTTCCAGGATTTTGTCCGTGTGGTGTAGATACATCCACGGCGCTGTTAAGGAGGGAGTTCCAGGATTTTGTCCGTGTGGTATAGGTACACCCACGGCACTGTTAGGGAGGGAGTTCCAGGATTTTGTCCGTGTGGTGTAGGTACATCCACGGCGCTGTTAAGGAGGGAGTTCCAGGATTTTGTCCGTGTGGTGTAGGTACACACACGGCACTGTTAAGGAGGGAGTTCCAGGATTTTGTCCGTGTGGTGTAGGTACACCCGCGGCGCTGATAGGGAGAGAGTTCCATTTTTTTTTCCGTGAGTTGTAGGTACACCCACGGCGCTGTTAGGGAGGGAGTTCCAGGATTTTGTCCGTGTGGTCTAGGTGCACACACGGCGCTGGTAGGGAGGGAGTTCCAAGATTTTGTCCGTGTGGTGTAGGTACACCCACGGCGCAGTTATGTAGGCAGTTCCAGCATTTTGTCCCGTGTGATGTAGGTACACCCACGGCGCTGTTAGGGAGGGAGTTCAAGGATTTTGTCCGTGTGGTGTAGGTACAGCCACGGCGCTGTTAGGGAGGGAATTCCAGGATTTTGTCCGTTTGGTGTATGTACTCCCACGGAGCTGTTAGGGAGGGAGTTCCAGGATTTTGTCCGTGAGTTGTAGGTACACCCATGGCGCTGTCAGGGATGGTTTTCCATGATTTTGTCTGTGTGGTGTAGGTACAGCCACGGCACTGCTAGGGAGGGAGTTCCAGGACTTTGTCTGTGTGGTGCAGGTACATCCACGGCGCTGTTAGGCAGGGAGTTCCAGGATTTTGTCCGTGTGGTGTAGGTACATCCACGGCACTGTAAAGCAGGGAGTTCCAGGATTTTGTCCGTGTGGTGTAGATACATCCACGGCGCTGATAAGGAGGGAGTTCCAGGATTTTGTCCGTGTGGTCTAGGTACACCCACGGCGCTGTTAGGGAGGGAGTTCGGGATTTTGTCCGTGTTGTGTAGGTACACCCACGGCGCTGTTAGGGAGGGAGTTCCAGGATTTTGTCCGTGTTGTGTAGGTACACCCACGGCGCTGTTAGGGATGGAGTTCCAGGATTTTGTCCGTGTGGTGTAGGTACACACACGGCGCTGTTAGGGAGGGAGTTCCAGGATTTTGTCCGTGTGGTGTAGGTACACCCATGGCACTGTTAGGGAGGGAGTTCCAGGATTTTGTCCGTGTGGTGTAGGTACACCCACGGCGCTGTTAGGGAGGGAGTTCCAGGATTTTGTCCGTGTGATGTAGGTACACCCACGGCGCTGTTAGGGAGGGAGGTCCAGGATTTTGTCCAGTGTGGTGTAGGTACATCCACGGCAGTGTTAGGGAGGGAGTTCCAGGATTTTGTCCGTTTGGTGTAGGTACACCCACGGCCCTGTTAGGGAGGGTGTTCCAGGATTTTGTCTGTGTGGTGTAGGTACACCCACGGCGCTGTTAAGGAGTGAGTTCCAGGATTTTGTCTGTGTGGTGTAGGTACACCCGCGGCGCTGTTAGGGAGAGAGTTCCATTATTTTTTCCATGAGTTGTAGGTACACCCACGGCGCTGTTAGGGAGGGAGTTCCAGGATTATGTCTGTGTGGTGTAGGTGCACACACGGCGCTGGTAGGGAGGGAGTTCCAAGATTTTGTCCTTGTGGTGTAGGTACACCCACGGCGCAGTTATGGAGGGAGTTCCAAGATTTTGTCCTTGCGGTGTAGGTACACCCACGGCGCTGTTAGGGAGGGAGTTCCAGGATTTTGTCCGTTTGGTGTAGGTACACCCACGGCGCTCTTAGGGAGGGTGTTCCAGGATTTTGTCCGTGTGGTGTAGGTACACCCGCGGCGCTGTTAGGGAGAGAGTTCCAGGATTTTGTCCGTGTGGTGTAGGTACATCCACGGCGCTGTTAAGGAGGGAGTTCCAGGATTTTGTCCGTGTGGTGTAGGTACACACACGGCACTGTTAAGGAGGGAGTTCCAGGATTTTGTCCGTGTGGTGTAGGTACACCCGCGGCGCTGATAGGGAGAGAGTTCCATTTTTTTTTCCGTGAGTTGTAGGTACACCCACGGCGCTGTTAGGGAGGGAGTTCCAGGATTTTGTCCGTGTGGTCTAGGTGCACACACGGCGCTGGTAGGGAGGGAGTTCCAAGATTTTGTCCGTGTGGTGTAGGTACACCCATGGCGCAGTTATGTAGGCAGTTCCAGGATTTTGTCCCGTGTGATGTAGGTACACCCACGGCGCTGTTAGGGAGGGAGTTCAAGGATTTTGTCCGTGTGGTGTAGGTACAGCCACGGCGCTGTTAGGGAGGGAGTTCCAGGATTTTGTCCGTTTGGTGTATGTACACCCACGGAGCTGTTAGGGAGGGAGTTCCAGGATTTTGTCCGTGAGTTGTAGGTACACCCATGGCGCTGTCAGAGATGGTTTTCCATGATTTTGTCTGTGTGGTGTAGGTACAGCCACGGCACTGTTAGGGAGGGAGTTCCAGGACTTTGTCTGTGTGGTGCAGGTACATCCACGGCGCTGTTAGGCAGGGAGTTCCAGGATTTTGTCCGTGTGGTGTAGGTACATCCACGGCACTGTAAAGGAGGGAGTTCCAGGATTTTGTCCGTGTGGTGTAGATACATCCACGGCGCTGATAAGGAGGGAGTTCCAGGATTTTGTCCGTGTGGTCTAGGTAAACCCACGGCGCTGTTAGGGAGGGAGTTCGGGATTTTGTCCGTGTTGTGTAGGTACACCCACGGCGCTGTTAGGGAGGGACTTCCGGGATTTTGTCCGTGAGTTGTATGTACACCCACCGTGCTCTTAGGGAGGGTGTTCCAGGATTTTGTCCGTGTGGTGTAGGTACACCCACGGCGCTGTTAGGGATGGAGTTCCAGGATTTTGTCCGTGTGGTGTAGGTGCACCCGCGGCGCTGTTAGGGAGAGAGTTCCATTATTTTTTCCGTGAGTTGTAGGTACACCCACGGCGCTGTTAGGGAGGGAGTTCCAGGATTTTGTCTGTGTGGTGTAGGTACACCCACGGCGCTGTTAGGGAGGGAGTTCCAGGATTTTGTCCGTGTGGTGTAGGTACACCCACGGCGCTGTTAGGGATGGAGTTCCAGGATTTTGTCCGTGTGGTGTAGGTACACACACGGCGCTGTTAGGGAGGGAGTTCCAGGATTTTGTCCGTGTGGTGTAGGTACACCCATGGCACTGTTAGGGAGGGAGTTCCAGGATTTTGTCCGTGTGGTGTAGGTACACCCACGGCGCTGTTAGGGAGGGAGTTCCAGGATTTTGTCCGTGTGGTGTAAGTACAGACACGGCGCTGTTAGGGAGGGAGTTCCAGGATTTTGTCCGTGTGATGTAGGTACGCCCACGGCGCTTTTAGGGAGGGAGTTCCAGGATTTTGTCCGTGTGGTGTAGCTACAGCCACGGCGCTGTTAGGGAGGGAGTTCCAGGATTTTGTCCGTTTGGTGTATGTACACCCACGGAGCTGTTAGGGAGGGAGTTCCAGGATTTTGTCCTTTTGGTGCAGGTACTCCCACGGCGCTGTCAGGGATGGTTTTCCATGATTTTGTCTGTGTGGTGTAGGTACAGCCACGGCACTGTTAGGGAGGGAGTTCCAGGACTTTGTCTGTGTGGTGCAGGTACATCCACGGCGCTGTTAGGCAGGGAGTTCCAGGATTTTGTCCGTGTGGTCTAGGTACACCCACGGCGCGGTAAGGGAGGGAGTTTCGGGATTTTGTCCGTGTTGTGTAGGAACACCCACGGCGCTGTTTGGGAGGGAGTTCCAGGATTTTGTCCGTTTGGTGTAGGTACACCCACGGCGCTGTTAGGGAGGGAGTCCCGGGATTTTGTCCGTGAGTTGTAGGTACACCCACGGCGCTCTTAGGGAGGGTGTTCCAGGATTTTGTCCGTGTGGTGTAGGTACACCCGCGGCGCTGTTAGGGAGAGAGTTCCATTATTTTTTCCATGAGTTGTAGGTACACCCACGGCGCTGTTAGGGAGAGAGTTCCAGGATTTTGTCCGTGTGGTGTTGGTACAGACACGGCGCTGTTAGGGAGGGAGTTCCAGGATTTGGTCCGTGTGGTGTAGGTACACCCACGGCGCTGTTCGGGAAGGAGGTCCAGGATTTTGTCCGTGTGCTGTAGGTACACCCACGGCGCTGTTAGGGAGGGAGTTCCAGGATTTTGTCACTGTGGTGTAGGTACACCCACGGCGCTGTTAGGGAGGGAGTTCCAGGATTTTGTCCGTGTGGTGTAGGTACACCCGCGGTGCTGTTAGGGAGAGAGTTCCAGGATTTTGTACGTGTGGTGTAGGTACACCCATGGCGCAGTTAGGGAGGGAATTCCAGGATTTTGTCCGTGTGGTGTAGGTACACCCACGGCGCTGTTAGGGAGGGAGTTCCGGGATTTTGTCCGTGTGGTGTAGGTACACCCACGGCGCTGTTAGGGAGGGAGTTCCGGGATTTTGTCCCGTGTGGTGTAGGTACACCCACGGCGCTGTTAGGGCGGGAGTTCCAGGATTTTGTCTGTTTGGTGTAGGTGCACCCACGGCGCTGTCAGGGAGGGTGTTCCAGGATTTTGTCTGTGTGGTGTAGGTACAGCCACGGCACTGTTAAGGAGGGAGTTCCAGGATTTTGTCCGTGAGTTGTAGGTACAGCCACGGCGCTGTAAGGGAGGGTGTTCCAGGATTTTGTCCGTGTGGTGTTGGTACACACACGGCGCTGTTATGGAGGAAGTTCCAATATTTTGTCCGTGTGGTGTAGCTACACCCACGGCGCTGTTAGGGAGGGAGTTCCAGGATTTTGTCCGTTTGGTGTAGGTACACCCACGGCGCTGTTAGGGAGGGAGTCCCGGGATTTTGTCCGTGAGTTGTAGGTACACCACGGCGCTGTTAGGGAGGGTGTTCCAGGATTTTGTCCGTGTGGTGTAGGTACACCTGCGGCGCTGTTAGGGAGAGAGTTCCATTATTTTTTCCGTGAGTTGTAGGTACACCCATGGCGCTGTTAGGGAGGGAGTTCCAGGATTTTGTCTGTGTGGTGTAGGTACACCCGCGGCGCTGATAGGGAGAGAGTTCCATTATTTTTTCCGTGAGTTGTAGGTACACCCACGGCGCTGTTAGGGAGGAAGTTCCAGGATTTTGTCCGTGTGGTGTAGGTACACCCACGGCGCTGTTAGGGAGGGAGTTTCAGGATTTTGTCCGTGTGGTCTAAGTACAGACACGGCGCTGTTAGGGAGGGAGTTCCAGGATTTTGTCCGTGTGGTGCAGGTACACCCACGGTGCTGTTAGGGAGGGAGTTCAAGGCTTTTGTCCGTGTGATGTAGGTACACCCACGGCGCTGTTAGGGAGGGAGGTCCAGGATTTTGTCCAGTGTGGTGTAGGTACACCCACGGCAGTGTTAGGGAGGGAGTTCCAGGATTTTGTCCGTTTGGTGTAGGTACACCCACGGCGCTGTTAGGGAGGGTGTTCCAGGATTTTGTCTGTGTGGTGTAGGTACACCCACGGCGCTGTTAAGGAGTGAGTTCCAGGATTTTGTCCGTGTGGTGTAGGTACACCCGCGGCGCTGTTAGGGAGAGAGTTCCATTATTTTTTCCATGAGTTGTAGGTACACCCACGGCGCTGTTAGGGAGGGAGTTCCAGGATTTTGTCTGTGTGGTGTAGGTGCACACACGGCGCTGGTAAGGAGGGAGTTCCAAGATTTTGTCCTTGTGGTGTAGGTACACCCACGGCGCAGTTATGGAGGGAGTTCCAAGATTTTGTCCTTGTGGTGTAGGTACACCCACGGCGCTGTTAGGGAGGGAGTTCCAGGATTTTGTCCGTTTGGTGTAGGTACACCCACGGCGCTGTTAGGGAGGGAGTTCCAGGATTTTGTCTGTGAGTTGTAGGTACACCCACGGCGCTGTTAGGGAGGGAGTTCCGGGATTTTGTCCGTGTGGTGTAGGTACACCCACGGCGCTGTTAGGGAGGGACTTCCGGGATTTTGTCCGTGAGTTGTACGTACACACACGGCGCTCTTAGGGAGGGTGTTCCAGGATATGTCCGTTTGGTGTAGGTACACCCACGGCGCTGTTAGGGAGGGAGTCCCGGGATTTTGTCCGTGAGTTGTAGTTACACCCACGGCGCTCTTAGGGAGGGTGTTCCAGGATTTTGTCCGTGTGGTGTAGGTACACCCGCGGCGCTGTTAGGGAGAGAGTTCCATTATTTTTTACATGAGTTGTAGGTACACCCACGGCGCTGTTAGGGAGAGAGTTCCAGGATTTTGTCCGTGTAGTGTTGGTACAGACACGGCGCTGTTAGGGAGGGAGTTCCAGGATTTTGTCCGTGTGGTGTAGGTACACCCACGGCGCTGTTAGGGATGGAGGTCCAGGATTTTGTCCGTGTGGTGTAGGTACACCCACGGCGCTGTTAGGGAGGGAGTTCCAGGATTTTGTCCCTGTGGTGTAGGTACACCCACGGCGCTGTTAGGGAGGGAGTACCAGGATTTTGTCTGTGTGGTGTAGGTACACCCGCGGTGCTGTTAGGGAGAGAGTTCCAGGATTTTGTCCGTGTGATGTAGGTACACCCACGGCGCAGTTAGGGAGGGAGTTCCAGGATTTTGTCCCTTGTTGTGTAGGTACACCCACGGCGCTGTTAGGGAGGGATTTCCAGGATTTTGTCCGTTTGGTGGAGGTGCACCCACGGCGCTGTCAGGGAGGGTGTTCCAGGATTTTGTCTGTGTGGTGTAGGTACAGCCACGGCACTGTTAAGGAGGGAGTTCCAGGATTTTGTCCGTGTGTTGTAGGCACACCCACGGCGCTGTAAGGGAGGGAGTTCCAGGATTTTGTCCGTGTGGTGTTGGTACACCCACGGCGCTGTTAGGGAGGGAGTTCCAAGATTTTGTCCGTGGGTTGTAGGTACACCCACGGCGCTGTTAGGGAGGGAGTTCCGGGATTTTGTCCGTGTGGTGTAGGTACACCCACGGCGCTGTTAGGGAGGGACTTCCGGGATTTTGTCCGTGAGTTGTACGTACACACACGGCGCTCTTAGGGAGGGTGTTCCAGCATTTTGTCCGTGTGGTGTAGGTACACCCGCGGCGCTGATAGGCAGGGAGATCCAGGATTTTGTCCGTGTGGTGTAGGTACATCCACGGCACTGTTTAGGAGGGAGTTCCAGGATTTTGTCCGTGTGGTGTAGATACATCCACGGCGCTGTTAAGGAGGGAGTTCCAGGATTTTGTCCGTGTGGTATAGGTACACCCACGGCACTGTTAGGGAGGGAGTTCCAGGATTTTGTCCGTGTGGTGTAGGTACATCCACGGCGCTGTTAAGGAGGGAGTTCCAGGATTTTGTCCGTGTGGTGTAGGTACACACACGGCACTGTTAAGGAGGGAGTTCCAGGATTTTGTCCGTGTGGTGTAGGTACACCCGCGGCGCTGATAGGGAGAGAGTTCCATTTTTTTTTCCGTGAGTTGTAGGTACACCCACGGCGCTGTTAGGGAGGGAGTTCCAGGATTTTGTCCGTGTGGTCTAGGTGCACACACGGCGCTGGTAGGGAGGGAGTTCCAAGATTTTGTCCGTGTGGTGTAGGTACACCCACGGCGCAGTTATGTAGGCAGTTCCAGCATTTTGTCCCGTGTGATGTAGGTACACCCACGGCGCTGTTAGGGAGGGAGTTCAAGGATTTTGTCCGTGTGGTGTAGGTACAGCCACGGCGCTGTTAGGGAGGGAATTCCAGGATTTTGTCCGTTTGGTGTTGGTACACACACGGCGCTGTTAGGGAGGAAGTTCCAAGATTTTGTCCGTGTGGTGTAGCTACACCCACGGCGCTGTTAGGGAGGGAGTTCCAGGATTTTGTCCGTTTGGTGTAGGTACACCCACGGCGCTGTTAGGGAGGGAGTCCCGGGATTTTGTCCGTGAGTTGTAGGTACACCCACGGCGCCGTTAGGGAGGGTGTTCCAGGATTTTGTCCGTGTGGTGTAGGTACACCTGCGGCGCTGTTAGGGAGAGAGTTCCATTATTTTTTCCGTGAGTTGTAGGTACACCCATGGCGCTGTTAGGGAGGGAGTTCCAGGATTTTGTCTGTGTGGTGTAGGTACACCCGCGGCGCTGATAGGGAGAGAGTTCCATTATTTTTTCCGTGAGTTGTAGGTACACCCACGGCGCTGTTAGGGAGGAAGTTCCAGGATTTTGTCCGTGTGGTGTAGGTACACCCACGGCGCTGTTAGGGAGGGAGTTTCAGGATTTTGTCCGTGTGGTGTAAGTACAGACACGGCGCTGTTAGGGAGGGAGTTCCAGGATTTTGTCCGTGTGGTGCAGGTACACCCACGGTGCTGTTAGGGAGGGAGTTCAAGGCTTTTGTCCGTGTGATGTAGGTACACCCACGGCGCTGTTAGGGAGGGAGTTCCAGGATTTTGTCCGTGTGGTGTATGTACACCCACGGCGCTGTTAGGGGGGGAGTTCCAGGATTTTGTCCGTGTGATGTAGGTACACCCACGGCGCTGTTAGGGTGGGAGGTCCAGGATTTTGTCCAGTGTGGTGTAGGTACACCCACGGCAGTGTTAGGGAGGGAGTTCCAGGATTTTGTCCGTTTGGTGTAGGTACACCCACGGCGCTGTTAGGGAGGGTGTTCCAGGATTTTGTCTGTGTGGTGTAGGTACACCCACGGCTCTGTTAGGGAGAGAGTTCCAGGATTTTGTCCGTGTGGTGTAGATACATCCACGGCGCTGTTAAGGAGGGAGTTCCAGGATTTTGTCCGTGTGGTGTAGGTACACCCATGGCACTGTTAAGGAGGGAGTTCCAGGATTTTGTCCGTGTGGTGTAGGTACATCCACGGCGCTGTTAAGAAGGGAGTTCCAGGATTTTGTCCGTGTGGTGTAGGTACACCCACAGTGCTCTTAGGGAGGGAGTTCCAGGATTTTGTCCTTGTGGTGTAGGTACACCCACGGCGCTGTTAGGGAGAGAGCTCCATTATTTTTTCCATGAGTTGTAGGTACACCCACGGCGCTGTTAGGGAGGGAGTTCCAGGATTTTGTCCGTGTGGTCTAGGTACACCCACGGCGCGGTAAGGGAGTGAGTTTCGGGATTTTGTCCGTGTGGTGTAGGAACACCCACGGCGCTGTTTGGGAGGGAGTTCCAGGATTTTGTCCGTTTGGTGTAGGTACACCCACGGCGCTGTTAGGGAGGGAGTCCCGGGATTTTGTCCGTGAGTTGTAGGTACACCCACGGCGCTCTTAGGGAGGGTGTTCCAGGATTTTGTCCGTGTGGTGTAGGTACACCCGCGGCGCTGTTAGGGAGAGAGTTCCATTATTTTTTCCATGAGTTGTAGGTACACCCACGGCGCTGTTAGGGAGAGAGTTCCAGGATTTTGTCCGTGTGGTGTTGGTACAGACACGGCGCTGTTAGGGAGGGAGTTCCAGGATTTGGTCCGTGTGGTGTAGGTACACCCACGGCGCTGTTCGGGAAGGAGGTCCAGGATTTTGTCCGTGTGCTGTAGGTACACCCACGGCGCTGTTAGGGAGGGAGTTCCAGGATTTTGTCCCTGTGGTGTAGGTACACCCACGGCGCTGTTAGGGAGGGAGTTCCAGGATTTTGTCCGTGTGGTGTAGGTACACCCGCGGTGCTGTTAGGGAGAGAGTTCCAGGATTTTGTCCGTGTGGTGTAGGTACACCCACGGCGCAGTTAGGGAGGGAATTCCAGGATTTTGTCCGTGTGGTGTAGGTACACCCACGGCGCTGTTAGGGAGGGAGTTCCGGGATTTTGTCCGTGTGGTGTAGGTACACCCACGGCGCTGTTAGGGCGGGAGTTCCAGGATTTTGTCTGTTTGGTGTAGGTGCACCCACGGCGCTGTCAGGGAGGGTGTTCCAGGATTTTGTCTGTGTGGTGTAGGTACAGCCACGGCACTGTTAAGGAGGGAGTTCCAGGATTTTGTCCGTGAGTTGTAGGTACAGCCACGGCGCTGTAAGGGAGGGTGTTCCAGGATTTTGTCCGTGTGGTGTTGGTACACACACGGCGCTGTTATGGAGGAAGTTCCAATATTTTGTCCGTGTGGTGTAGCTACACCCACGGCGCTGTTAGGGAGGGAGTTCCAGGATTTTGTCCGTTTGGTGTAGGTACACCCACGGCGCTGTTAGGGAGGGAGTCCCGGGATTTTGTCCGTGAGTTGTAGGTACACCACGGCGCTGTTAGGGAGGGTGTTCCAGGATTTTGTCCGTGTGGTGTAGGTACACCTGCGGCGCTGTTAGGGAGAGAGTTCCATTATTTTTTCCGTGAGTTGTAGGTACACCCATGGCGCTGTTAGGGAGGGAGTTCCAGGATTTTGTCTGTGTGGTGTAGGTACACCCGCGGCGCTGATAGGGAGAGAGTTCCATTATTTTTTCCGTGAGTTGTAGGTACACCCACGGCGCTGTTAGGGAGGAAGTTCCAGGATTTTGTCCGTGTGGTGTAGGTACACCCACGGCGCTGTTAGGGAGGGAGTTTCAGGATTTTGTCCGTGTGGTCTAAGTACAGACACGGCGCTGTTAGGGAGGGAGTTCCAGGATTTTGTCCGTGTGGTGCAGGTACACCCACGGTGCTGTTAGGGAGGGAGTTCAAGGCTTTTGTCCGTGTGATGTAGGTACACCCACGGCGCTGTTAGGGAGGGAGGTCCAGGATTTTGTCCAGTGTGGTGTAGGTACACCCACGGCAGTGTTAGGGAGGGAGTTCCAGGATTTTGTCCGTTTGGTGTAGGTACACCCACGGCGCTGTTAGGGAGGGTGTTCCAGGATTTTGTCTGTGTGGTGTAGGTACACCCACGGCGCTGTTAAGGAGTGAGTTCCAGGATTTTGTCCGTGTGGTGTAGGTACACCCGCGGCGCTGTTAGGGAGAGAGTTCCATTATTTTTTCCATGAGTTGTAGGTACACCCACGGCGCTGTTAGGGAGGGAGTTCCAGGATTTTGTCTGTGTGGTGTAGGTGCACACACGGCGCTGGTAAGGAGGGAGTTCCAAGATTTTGTCCTTGTGGTGTAGGTACACCCACGGCGCAGTTATGGAGGGAGTTCCAAGATTTTGTCCTTGTGGTGTAGGTACACCCACGGCGCTGTTAGGGAGGGAGTTCCAGGATTTTGTCCGTTTGGTGTAGGTACACCCACGGCGCTGTTAGGGAGGGAGTTCCAGGATTTTGTCTGTGAGTTGTAGGTACACCCACGGCGCTGTTAGGGAGGGAGTTCCGGGATTTTGTCCGTGTGGTGTAGGTACACCCACGGCGCTGTTAGGGAGGGACTTCCGGGATTTTGTCCGTGAGTTGTACGTACACACACGGCGCTCTTAGGGAGGGTGTTCCAGGATATGTCCGTTTGGTGTAGGTACACCCACGGCGCTGTTAGGGAGGGAGTCCCGGGATTTTGTCCGTGAGTTGTAGTTACACCCACGGCGCTCTTAGGGAGGGTGTTCCAGGATTTTGTCCGTGTGGTGTAGGTACACCCGCGGCGCTGTTAGGGAGAGAGTTCCATTATTTTTTACATGAGTTGTAGGTACACCCACGGCGCTGTTAGGGAGAGAGTTCCAGGATTTTGTCCGTGTGGTGTTGGTACAGACACGGCGCTGTTAGGGAGGGAGTTCCAGGATTTTGTCCGTGTGGTGTAGGTACACCCACGGCGCTGTTAGGGATGGAGGTCCAGGATTTTGTCCGTGTGGTGTAGGTACACCCACGGCGCTGTTAGGGAGGGAGTTCCAGGATTTTGTCCCTGTGGTGTAGGTACACCCACGGCGCTGTTAGGGAGGGAGTACCAGGATTTTGTCTGTGTGGTGTAGGTACACCCGCGGTGCTGTTAGGGAGAGAGTTCCAGGATTTTGTCCGTGTGATGTAGGTACACCCACGGCGCAGTTAGGGAGGGAGTTCCAGGATTTTGTCCCTTGTTGTGTAGGTACACCCACGGCGCTGTTAGGGAGGGATTTCCAGGATTTTGTCCGTTTGGTGGAGGTGCACCCACGGCGCTGTCAGGGAGGGTGTTCCAGGATTTTGTCTGTGTGGTGTAGGTACAGCCACGGCACTGTTAAGGAGGGAGTTCCAGGATTTTGTCCGTGAGTTGTAGGCACACCCACGGCGCTGTAAGGGAGGGAGTTCCAGGATTTTGTCCGTGTGGTGTTGGTACACCCACGGCGCTGTTAGGGAGGGAGTTCCAAGATTTTGTCCGTGGGTTGTAGGTACACCCACGGCGCTGTTAGGGAGGGAGTTCCGGGATTTTGTCCGTGTGGTGTAGGTACACCCACGGCGCTGTTAGGGAGGGACTTCCGGGATTTTGTCCGTGAGTTGTACGTACACACACGGCGCTCTTAGGGAGGGTGTTCCAGCATTTTGTCCGTGTGGTGTAGGTACACCCGCGGCGCTGATAGGCAGGGAGATCCAGGATTTTGTCCGTGTGGTGTAGGTACATCCACGGCACTGTTTAGGAGGGAGTTCCAGGATTTTGTCCGTGTGGTGTAGATACATCCACGGCGCTGTTAAGGAGGGAGTTCCAGGATTTTGTCCGTGTGGTATAGGTACACCCACGGCACTGTTAGGGAGGGAGTTCCAGGATTTTGTCCGTGTGGTGTAGGTACATCCACGGCGCTGTTAAGGAGGGAGTTCCAGGATTTTGTCCGTGTGGTGTAGGTACACACACGGCACTGTTAAGGAGGGAGTTCCAGGATTTTGTCCGTGTGGTGTAGGTACACCCGCGGCGCTGATAGGGAGAGAGTTCCATTTTTTTTTCCGTGAGTTGTAGGTACACCCACGGCGCTGTTAGGGAGGGAGTTCCAGGATTTTGTCCGTGTGGTCTAGGTGCACACACGGCGCTGGTAGGGAGGGAGTTCCAAGATTTTGTCCGTGTGGTGTAGGTACACCCACGGCGCAGTTATGTAGGCAGTTCCAGCATTTTGTCCCGTGTGATGTAGGTACACCCACGGCGCTGTTAGGGAGGGAGTTCAAGGATTTTGTCCGTGTGGTGTAGGTACAGCCACGGCGCTGTTAGGGAGGGAATTCCAGGATTTTGTCCGTTTGGTGTATGTACTCCCACGGAGCTGTTAGGGAGGGAGTTCCAGGATTTTGTCCGTGAGTTGTAGGTACACCCATGGCGCTGTCAGGGATGGTTTTCCATGATTTTGTCTGTGTGGTGTAGGTACAGCCACGGCACTGCTAGGGAGGGAGTTCCAGGACTTTGTCTGTGTGGTGCAGGTACATCCACGGCGCTGTTAGGCAGGGAGTTCCAGGATTTTGTCCGTGTGGTGTAGGTACATCCACGGCACTGTAAAGCAGGGAGTTCCAGGATTTTGTCCGTGTGGTGTAGATACATCCACGGCGCTGATAAGGAGGGAGTTCCAGGATTTTGTCCGTGTGGTCTAGGTACACCCACGGCGCTGTTAGGGAGGGAGTTCGGGATTTTGTCCGTGTTGTGTAGGTACACCCACGGCGCTGTTAGGGAGGGAGTTCCAGGATTTTGTCCGTGTTGTGTAGGTACACCCACGGCGCTGTTAGGGATGGAGTTCCAGGATTTTGTCCGTGTGGTGTAGGTACACACACGGCGCTGTTAGGGAGGGAGTTCCAGGATTTTGTCCGTGTGGTGTAGGTACACCCATGGCACTGTTAGGGAGGGAGTTCCAGGATTTTGTCCGTGTGGTGTAGGTACACCCACGGCGCTGTTAGGGAGGGAGTTCCAGGATTTTGTCCGTGTGATGTAGGTACACCCACGGCGCTGTTAGGGAGGGAGGTCCAGGATTTTGTCCAGTGTGGTGTAGGTACATCCACGGCAGTGTTAGGGAGGGAGTTCCAGGATTTTGTCCGTTTGGTGTAGGTACACCCACGGCCCTGTTAGGGAGGGTGTTCCAGGATTTTGTCTGTGTGGTGTAGGTACACCCACGGCGCTGTTAAGGAGTGAGTTCCAGGATTTTGTCTGTGTGGTGTAGGTACACCCGCGGCGCTGTTAGGGAGAGAGTTCCATTATTTTTTCCATGAGTTGTAGGTACACCCACGGCGCTGTTAGGGAGGGAGTTCCAGGATTATGTCTGTGTGGTGTAGGTGCACACACGGCGCTGGTAGGGAGGGAGTTCCAAGATTTTGTCCTTGTGGTGTAGGTACACCCACGGCGCAGTTATGGAGGGAGTTCCAAGATTTTGTCCTTGCGGTGTAGGTACACCCACGGCGCTGTTAGGGAGGGAGTTCCAGGATTTTGTCCGTTTGGTGTAGGTACACCCACGGCGCTCTTAGGGATGGTGTTCCAGGATTTTGTCCGTGTGGTGTAGGTACACCCGCGGCGCTGTTAGGGAGAGAGTTCCAGGATTTTGTCCGTGTGGTGTAGGTACATCCACGGCGCTGTTAAGGAGGGAGTTCCAGGATTTTGTCCGTGTGGTGTAGGTACACACACGGCACTGTTAAGGAGGGAGTTCCAGGATTTTGTCCGTGTGGTGTAGGTACACCCGCGGCGCTGATAGGGAGAGAGTTCCATTTTTTTTTCCGTGAGTTGTAGGTACACCCACGGCGCTGTTAGGGAGGGAGTTCCAGGATTTTGTCCGTGTGGTCTAGGTGCACACACGGCGCTGGTAGGGAGGGAGTTCCAAGATTTTGTCCGTGTGGTGTAGGTACACCCATGGCGCAGTTATGTAGGCAGTTCCAGGATTTTGTCCCGTGTGATGTAGGTACACCCACGGCGCTGTTAGGGAGGGAGTTCAAGGATTTTGTCCGTGTGTTGTAGGTACAGCCACGGCGCTGTTAGGGAGGGAGTTCCAGGATTTTGTCCGTTTGGTGTATGTACACCCACGGAGCTGTTAGGGAGGGAGTTCCAGGATTTTGTCCGTGAGTTGTAGGTACACCCATGGCGCTGTCAGAGATGGTTTTCCATGATTTTGTCTGTGTGGTGTAGGTACAGCCACGGCACTGTTAGGGAGGGAGTTCCAGGACTTTGTCTGTGTGGTGCAGGTACATCCACGGCGCTGTTAGGCAGGGAGTTCCAGGATTTTGTCCGTGTGGTGTAGGTACATCCACGGCACTGTAAAGGAGGGAGTTCCAGGATTTTGTCCGTGTGGTGTAGATACATCCACGGCGCTGATAAGGAGGGAGTTCCAGGATTTTGTCCGTGTGGTCTAGGTACACCCACGGCGCTGTTAGGGAGGGAGTTCGGGATTTTGTCCGTGTTGTGTAGGTACACCCACGGCGCTGTTAGGGAGGGACTTCCGGGATTTTGTCCGTGAGTTGTATGTACACCCACCGTGCTCTTAGGGAGGGTGTTCCAGGATTTTGTCCGTGTGGTGTAGGTACACCCACGGTGCTGTTAGGGATGGAGTTCCAGGATTTTGTCCGTGTGGTGTAGGTGCACCCGCGGCGCTGTTAGGGAGAGAGTTCCATTATTTTTTCCGTGAGTTGTAGGTACACCCACGGCGCTGTTAGGGAGGGAGTTCCAGGATTTTGTCTGTGTGGTGTAGGTACACCCACGGCGCTGTTAGGGAGGGAGTTCCAGGATTTTGTCCGTGTGGTGTAGGTACACCCACGGCGCTGTTAGGGATGGAGTTCCAGGATTTTGTCCGTGTGGTGTAGGTACACACACGGCGCTGTTAGGGAGGGAGTTCCAGGATTTTGTCCGTGTGGTGTAGGTACACCCATGGCACTGTTAGGGAGGGAGTTCCAGGATTTTGTCCGTGTGGTGTAGGTACACCCACGGCGCTGTTAGGGAGGGAGTTCCAGGATTTTGTCCGTGTGGTGTAAGTACAGACACGGCGCTGTTAGGGAGGGAGTTCCAGGATTTTGTCCGTGTGATGTAGGTACGCCCACGGCGCTTTTAGGGAGGGAGTTCCAGGATTTTGTCCGTGTGGTGTAGCTACAGCCACGGCGCTGTTAGGGAGGGAGTTCCAGGATTTTGTCCGTTTGGTGTATGTACACCCACGGAGCTGTTAGGGAGGGAGTTCCAGGATTTTGTCCTTTTGGTGCAGGTACTCCCACGGCGCTGTCAGGGATGGTTTTCCATGATTTTGTCTGTGTGGTGTAGGTACAGCCACGGCACTGTTAGGGAGGGAGTTCCAGGACTTTGTCTGTGTGGTGCAGGTACATCCACGGCGCTGTTAGGCAGGGAGTTCCAGGATTTTGTCCGTGTGGTGTCGGTACATCCACGGCACTGTAAAGGAGGGAGTTCCAGGATTTTGTCCGTGTGGTGTAGATACATCCACGGCGCTGTTAAGGAGGGAGTTCCAGGATTTTGTCCGTGTGGTGTAGGTACACCCACGGCACTGTTAAGGAGGGAGTTCCAGGATTTTGTCCGTGTGGTGTAGGTACATCCACGGCGCTGTTAAGGAGGGAGTTCCAGGATTTTGTCCGTGTGGTGTAGGTACACCCACAGTGCTCTTAGGGAGGGAGTTCCAGGATTTTGTCCGTGTGGTGTAGGTACACCCACGGCGCTGTTAGGGAGAGAGCTCCATTATTTTTTCCGTGAGTTGTAGGTACACCCACGGCGCTGTTAGGGAGGGAGTTCCAGGATTTTGTCCGTGTGGTCTAGGTACACACACGGCGCGGTTAGGGAGGGAGTTTCGGGATTTTGTCCGTGTGGTGTAGGAACACCCACGGCGCTGTTTGGGAGGGAGTTCCAGGATTTTGTCCGTTTGGTGTAGGTACACCCACGGCGCTGTTAGGGAGGGAGTCCCGGGATTTTGTCCGTGAGTTGTAGGTACACCCACGGCGCTCTTAGGGAGGGTGTTCCAGGATTTTGTCCGTGTGGTGTAGGTACACCCGCGGCGCTGTTAGGGAGAGAGTTCCATTATTTTTTCCATGAGTTGTAGGTACACCCACGGCGCTGTTAGGGAGAGAGTTCCAGGATTTTGTCCGTGTGGTGTTGGTACAGACACGGCGCTGTTAGGGAGGGAGTTCCAGGATTTGGTCCATGTGGTGTAGGTACACCCACGGCGCTGTTAGGGAAGGAGGTCCAGGATTTTGTCCGTGTGCTGTAGGTACACCCACGGCGCTGTTAGGGAGGGAGTTCCAGGATTTTGTCCCTGTGGTGTAGGTACACCCACGGCGCTGTTAGGGAGGGAGTTCCAGGATTATGTCCGTGTGGTGTAGGTACACCCGCGGTGCTGTTAGGGAGAGAGTTCCAGGATTTTGTCCGTGTGGTGTAGGTACACCCACGGCGCAGTTAGGGAGGGAATTCCAGGATTTTGTCCGTGTGGTGTAGGTACACCCACGGCGCTGTTAGGGAGGGAGTACCGGGATTTTGTCCGTGTGGTGTAGGTACACCCACGGCGCTGTTAGGGAGGGAGTTCCGGGATTTTGTCCCGTGTGGTGTAGGTACACCCACGGCGCTGTTAGGGCGGGAGTTCCAGGATTTTGTCTGTTTGGTGTAGGTGCACCCACGGCGCTGTCAGGGAGGGTGTTCCAGGATTTTGTCTGTGTGGTGTAGGTACAGCCACGGCACTGTTAAGGAGGGAGTTCCAGGATTTTGTCCGTGAGTTGTAGGTACAGCCACGGCGCTGTAAGGGAGGGTGTTCCAGGATTTTGTCCGTGTGGTGTTGGTACACACACGGCTCTGTTACGGAGGAAGTTCCAAGATTTTGTCCGTGTGGTGTAGCTACACTCACGGCGCTGTTAGGGATGGAGTTCCAGGATTTTGTCCGTGTGGTGTAGGTACACCCACGGCGCTGTTAGGGAGGGAGTTCCAGGATTTTGTCCGTTTGGTGTAGGTACACCCACGGCGCTGTTAGGGAGGGAGTCCCGGGATTTTGTCCGTGAGTTGTAGGTACACCCACGGCGCTCTTAGGGAGGGTGTTCCAGGATTTTTTCCGTGTGGTGTAGGTACACCTGCGGCGCTGTTAGGGAGAGAGTTCCATTATTTTTTCCGTGAGTTGTAGGTACACCCACGGCGCTGTTAGGGAGGAAGTTCCAGGATTTTGTCCGTGTGGTGTAGGTACACCCACGGAGCTGTTAGGGAGGGAGTTCCAGGATTTTGTCCGTGTGGTGTAAGTACAGACACGGCGCTGTTAGGGAGGGAGTTCCAGGATTTTGTCCGTGTGGTGCAGGTACACCCACGGTGCTGTTAAAGAGGGATTTCAAGGCTTTTGTCCGTGTGATGTAGGTACACCCACGACGCTGTTAGGGAGGGAGTTCCAGGATTTTGTCCGTGTGGTGTAGGTACACCCACGGCGCTGTTAGGGGGGGAGTTCCAGGATTTTGTCCGTGTGATGTAGGTACACCCACGGCGCTGTTAGGGAGGGAGGTCCAGGATTTTGTCCAGTGTGGTGTAGGTACACCCACGGCAGTGTTAGGGAGGGAGTTCCAGGATTTTGTCCGTTTGGTGTAGGTACACCCACGGCCCTGTTAGGGAGGGTGTTCCAGGATTTTGTCTGTGTGGTGTAGGTACACCCACGGCGCTGTTAAGGAGTGAGTTCCAGGATTTTGTCCGTGTGGTGTAGGTACACCCGCGGCGCTGTTAGGGAGAGAGTTCCATTATTTTTTCCATGAGTTGTAGGTACACCCACGGCGCTGTTAGGGAGGGAGTTCCAGGATTATGTCTGTGTGGTGTAGGTGCACACACGGCGCTGGTAGGGAGGGAGTTCCAAGATTTTGTCCTTGTGGTGTAGGTACTCCCACGGCGCAGTTATGGAGGGAGTTCCTAGATTTTGTCCTTGTGGTGTAGGTACACCCACGGCGCTGTTAGGGAGGGAGTTCCAGGATTTTGTCCGTTTGGTGTAGGTACACCCACGGCGCTGTTAGGGAGAGAGTTCCATTATTTTTTACATGAGTTGTAGGTACACCCACGGCGCTGTTAGGGAGAGAGTTCCAGGATTTTGTCCGTGTGGTGTTGGTACAGACACGGCGCTGTTAGGGAGGGAGTTCCGGATTTTGTCCGTGTGGTGTAGGTACACCCACGGCGCTGTTAGGGATGGAGGTCCAGGATTTTGTCCGTGTGGTGTAGGTACACCCACGGCGCTGTTAGGGAGGGAGTTCAAGGCTTTTGTCCGTGCGGTGTAGGTACACCCACGGCGCTGTTAGGGAGGGAGTTCCAGGATTTTGTCCGTGTGGTGTAGGTACACCCGCGGTGCTGTTAGGGAGAGAGTTCCAGGATTTTGTCCGTGTGGTGTAGGTACACCCACGGCGCAGTTAGGGAGGGAGTTCCAGGATTTTGTCCCTTGTTGTGTAGGTACACCCACGGCGCTGTTAGGGAGGGAGTTCCAGGATTTTGTCCGTTTGGTGGAGGTGCACCCACGGCGCTGTCAGGGAGGGTATTCCAGGATTTTGTCTGTGTGGTGTAGGTACACCCACGGCACTGTTAAGGAGGGAGTTCCAGGATTTTGTCCGTGAGTTGTAGGCACACCCACGGCGCTGTAAGGGAGGGAGTTCCAGGATTTTGTCCGTGTGGTGTTGGTACACCCACGGCGCTGTTAGGGAGGGAGTTCCAAGATTTTGTCCGTGAGTTGTAGGTACACCCACGGCGCTGTTAGGGAGGGAGTTCTGGGATTTTGTCCGTGTGGTGTAGGTACACCCACGGCGCTGTTAGGGAGGGACTTCCGGGATTTTGTCCGTGAGTTGTAATTACACACACGGCGCTCTTAGGGAGTGTGTTCCAGGATTTTGTCCGTGTGGTGTAGGTACACCCGCGGCGCTGATAGGCAGGGAGTTCCAGGATTTTGTCCGTGTGGTGTAGGTACATCCACGGCACTGTTAAGGAGGGTGTTCCAGGATTTTGTCCGTGTGGTGTAGATACATCCACGGCGCTGTTAAGGAGGGAGTTCCAGGATTTTGTCCGTGTGGTGTAGGTACATCCACGGCGCTGTTAAGGAGGGAGTTCCAGGATTTTGTCCGTGTGGTGTAGGTACACCCACGGCACTGTTAAGGAGGGAGTTCCAGGATTTTGTCCGTGTGGTGTAGGTACACCCGCGGCGCTGATAGGGAGAGAGTTCCATTTTTTTTTCCGTGAGTTGTAGGTACACCCACGGCGCTGTTAGGGAGGGAGTTCCAGGATTTTGTCCGTGTGGTCTAGGTGCACACACGGCGCTGGTAGGGAGGGAGTTCCAAGATTTTGTCCGTGTGGTGTAGGTACACCCACGGAGCAGTTATGTAGGGAGTTCCAGGATTTTGTCCCGTGTTGTGTAGGTACACCCACGGCGCTGTAAGGGAGGGAGTTCCAGGATTTTGTCCGTTTGGTGTATGTACACCCACGGCGCTGTTCGGGAGGTAGTTCCAGGATTTTGTCCGTGTGGTCTAGGTACACCCACGGCGCTGTTAGGGAGGGAGTTCCGGGATTTTGTCCGTGTGGTGTAGGTACACCCACGGCGCTGTTAGGGATGGACTTCCGGGATTTTGTCCGTGAGTTGTACGTACACCCACGGCGCTCGTAGGGAGGGTGTTCCAGGATTTTGTCCGTGTGGTGTAGGTACACCCACGGCGCTGTTAGGGACGGAGTTCCAGGATTTTGTCCGTGTGGTGTAGGTACACCCACGGCGCTGTTAGGGAGGGAGTTCCAGGATTTTGTCCGTGTGGTGTAGGTACACCCGCGGCGCTGTTAGGGAGAGAGTTCCATTATTTTTTCCGTGCTTTGTAGGTACACCCACGGCGCTGTTAGGGAGGGAGTTCCAGGATTTTGTCTGTGTGGTGTCGGTACACACACGGCGCTGTTAGGGAGGGAGTTCAAGGATTTTGTCCGTGTGGTGTAGGTACACCCACGGAGCTGTTAGGGAGGGAGTTCCAGGATTTTGTCCGTGTGGTGTAGGTACACCCACGGCGCTGTTAGGGAGGGAATTCCAGGATTTTGTCCGTGTGGTGTAAGTACAGACATGGCGCTGTTAGGGAGGATGTTCCAGGATTTTGTCCGTGTGACGTAGGTACTCCCACGGTGCTGTTAGGGAGGGAGTTCCAGGATTTTGTCCGTGTGGTGTAGGTACAGCCACGGCGCTGTTAGGGATGGAGTTCCTGGATTTTGTCTGTTTGGTGTAGGTACACCCACGGCGCTGTTAGGGAGGGAGTTCCAGGATTTTATCCGTGAGTTGTAGGTACACCCACGGCACTGTTAGGGAGGGAGTTCCAGGATTTTGTCCGTTTGGTGCAGGTACACCCACGGCGCGGTCTGGGATGGTTTTCCAGGATTTTGTCTGTGTGGTGCAGGTACAGCCACGGCACTGTCAAGGAGGGAGTACCAGGATTTTGTCCGTGTGGTGTAGGTACGTCCACGGCGCTGTTAGGCAGGGAGTTCCAGGAGTTTGTCCGTGTGGTGTAGGTACATCCACGGCACTGTTAAGGAGGGAGTTCCAGGATTTTGTCCGTGTGGTGTAGATACATCCACGGCGCTGTTAAGGAGGGAGTTCCAGGATTTTGTCCGTGTGGTGTAGGTACACCCACGGCACTGTTAAGGAGGGAGTTGCAGGATTTTGTCCGTGTCGTGTAGGTACATCCACGGCGCTGTTAAGGAGGGAGTTCCAGGATTTTTTCCGTGTGGTGTAGGTACACCCACGGCACTGTTAAGGAGGGAGTTCCAGGATTTTGTCCGTGTGGTGTAGGTACACCCACGGCGCTGATAGGGAGAGAGTTCCATTATTTTTTCCGTGAGTTGTAGTTACACCCACGGCGCTGTTAGGGTGGGAGTTCCAGGATTTTGTCCGTGTGGTCTAGGTACACCCACGGCGCTCTTAGGGAGGGTGTTCCAGGATTTTGTCCGTGTGGTGTAGGTACACCCACGGCGCTGTTGGGGAGAGAGTTCCATTATTTTTTCCGTGTGGTGTTGGTACACACACGGCGCTGTTAGGGAGGGAGTTCCAGGATTTTGTCCGTGTGGTGTAGGTACACCCACGGCGCTGTTAGGGATGGAGGTCCAGGATTTTGTCCGTGTGGTGTAGGTACACCCACGACGCTGTTAGGGAGGGAGTTCCAGGATTTTGTCCGTGTGGTGTAGGTACACCTGCGGTGCTGTTAGGGAGTGAGTTCCAGGATTTTGTCCGTGTGGTGTAGATACATCCACGGCGCTGATAAGGAGGGAGTTCCAGGATTTTGTCCGTGTGGTCTAGGTACACCCACGGCGCTGTTAGGGAGGGAGTTCGGGATTTTGTCCGTGTTGTGTAGGTACACCCACGGCGCTGTTAGGGAGGGACTTCCGGGATTTTGTCCGTGAGTTGTACGTACACCCACCGTGCTCTTAGGGAGGGTGTTCCAGGATTTTGTCCGTGTGGTGTAGGTACACCCACGGCGCTGTTAGGGATGGAGTTCCAGGATTTTGTCCGTGTGGTGTAGGTACACCCGCGGCGCTGTTAGGGAGAGAGTTCCATTATTTTTTCCGTGAGTTGTAGGTACACCCACGGCGCTGTTAGGGAGGGAGTTCCAGGATTTTGTCTGTGTGGTGTAGGTACACCCACGGCGCTGTTAGGGAGGGAGTTCCAGGATTTTGTCCGTGTGGTGTAGGTACACCCACGGCGCTGTTAGGGAGGGAGTTCCAGGATTTTGTCCGTGTGGTGTAAGTACAGACACGGCGCTGTTAAGGAGGGAGTTCCAGGATTTTGTCCGTGTGATGTAGGTACGCCCACGGCGCTGTTAGGGAGGGAGTTCCAGGATTTTGTCCGTGTGGTGTAGCTACAGCCACGGCGCTGTTAGGGAGGGAGTTCCAGGATTTTGTCCGTTTGGTGTATGTACACCCACGGAGCTGTTAGGGAGGGAGTTCCAGGATTTTGTCCGTTTGGTGCAGGTACTCCCACGGCGCTGTCAGGGATGGTTTTCCATGATTTTGTCTGTGTGGTGTAGGTACAGCCACGGCACTGTTAGGGAGGGAGTTCCAGGACTTTGTCTGTGTGGTGCAGGTACATCCACGGCGCTGTTAGGCAGGGAGTTCCAGGATTTTGTCCGTGTGGTGTCGGTACATCCACGGCACTGTAAAGGAGGGAGTTCCAGGATTTTGTCCGTGTGGTGTAGATACATCCACGGCGCTGTTAAGGAGGGAGTTCCAGGATTTTGTCCGTGTGGTGTAGGTACACCCACGGCACTGTTAAGGAGGGAGTTCCAGGATTTTGTCCGGGTGGTGTAGGTACATCCACGGCGCTGTTAAGGAGGGAGTTCCAGGATTTTGTCCGTGTGGTGTAGGTACACCCACGGCGCTGTTAGGGAGGGAGTTCCAGGATTTTGTCTGTGTGGTGTAGGTTCACCCACGGCGCTGTTAGGGAGGGAGTTCCAGGATTTTGTCCGTGTGGTGTAGGTACACCCACGGCGCTGTTAGGGAGAGAGCTCCATTATTTTTTCCGTGAGTTGTAGGTACACCCACGGCGCTGTTAGGGAGGGAGTTCCAGGATTTTGTCCGTGTGGTCTAGGTACACACACGGCGCGGTTAGGGAGGGAGTTTCGGGATTTTGTCCGTGTGGTGTAGGAACACCCACGGCGCTGTTTGGGAGGGAGTTCCAGGATTTTGTCCGTTTGGTGTAGGTACACCCACGGCGCTGTTAGGGAGGGAGTCCCGGGATTTTGTCCGTGAGTTATAGGTACACCCACGGCGCTCTTAGGGAGGGTGTTCCAGGATATTGTCCGTGTGGTGTAGGTACAGCCGCGGCGCTGTTAGGGAGAGAGTTCCATTATTTTTTCCATGAGTTGTAGGTACACCCACGGCGCTGTTAGGGAGAGAGTTCCAGGATTTTGTCCGTGTGGTGTTGGTACAGACACGGCGATGTTAGGGAGGGAGTTCCAGGATTTGGTCCATGTGGTGTAGGTACACCCACGGCGCTGTTAGGGAAGGAGGTCCAGGATTTTGTCCGTGTGCTGTAGGTACACCCACGGCGCTGTTAGGGAGGGAGTTCCAGGATTTTGTCCCTGTGGTGTAGGTACACCCACGGCGCTGTTAGGGAGGGAGTTCCAGGATTATGTCCGTGTGGTGTAGGTACACCCGCGGTGCTGTTAGGGAGAGAGTTCCAGGATTTTGTCCGTGTGGTGTAGGTACACCAACGGCGCAGTTAGGGAGGGAATTCCAGGATTTTGTCCGTGTGGTGTAGGTACACCCACGGCGCTGTTAGGGAGGGAGTTCCGGGATTTTGTCCGTGTGGTGTAGGTACACCCACGGCGCTGTTAGGGAGGGAGTTCCGGGATTTTGTCCCGTGTGGTGTAGGTACACCCACGGCGCTGTTAGGGCGGGAGTTCCAGGATTTTGTCTGTTTGGTGTAGGTGCACCCACGGCGCTGTCAGGGAGGGTGTTCCAGGATTTTGTCTGTGTGGTGTAGGTACAGCCACGGCACTGTTAAGGAGGGAGTTCCAGGATTTTGTCCGTGAGTTGTAGGTACAGCCACGGCGCTGTAAGGGAGGGTGTTCCAGGATTTTGTCCGTGTGGTGTTGGTACACACACGGCTCTGTTACGGAGGAAGTTCCAAGATTTTGTCCGTGTGGTGTAGCTACACTCACGGCGCTGTTAGGGATGGAGTTCCAGGATTTTGTCCGTGTGGTGTAGGTACACCCACGGCGCTGTTAGGGAGGGAGTTCCAGGATTTTGTCCGTTTGGTGTAGGTACACCCGCGGCGCTGTTAGGGAGGGAGTCCCGGGATTTTGTCCGTGAGTTGTAGGTACACCCACGGCGCTCTTAGGGAGGGTGTTCCAGGATTTTTTCCGTGTGGTGTAGGTACACCTGCGGCGCTGTTAGGGAGAGAGTTCCATTATTTTTTCCGTGAGTTGTAGGTACACCCACGGCGCTGTTAGGGAGGAAGTTCCAGGATTTTGTCCGTGTGGTGTAGGTACACCCACGGAGCTGTTAGGGAGGGAGTTCCAGGATTTTGTCCGTGTGGTGTAAGTACAGACACGGCGCTGTTAGGGAGGGAGTTCCAGGATTTTGTCCGTGTGGTGCAGGTACACCCACGGTGCTGTTAAAGAGGGATTTCAAGGCTTTTGTCCGTGTGATGTAGGTACACCCACGACGCTGTTAGGGAGGGAGTTCCAGGATTTTGTCCGTGTGGTGTAGGTACACCCACGGCGCTGTTAGGGGGGGAGTTCCAGGATTTTGTCCGTGTGATGTAGGTACACCCACGGCGCTGTTAGGGAGGGAGGTCCAGGATTTTGTCCAGTGTGGTGTAGGTACACCCACGGCAGTGTTAGGGAGGGAGTTCCAGGATTTTGTCCGTTTGGTGTAGGTACACCCACGGCCCTGTTAGGGAGGGTGTTCCAGGATTTTGTCTGTGTGGTGTAGGTACACCCACGGCGCTGTTAAGGAGTGAGTTCCAGGATTTTGTCCGTGTGGTGTAGGTACACCCGCGGCCCTGTTAGGGAGAGAGTTCCATTATTTTTTCCATGAGTTGTAGGTACACCCACGGCGCTGTTAGGGAGGGAGTTCCAGGATTATGTCTGTGTGGTGTAGGTGCACACACGGCGCTGGTAGGGAGGGATTTCCAAGATTTTGTCCTTGTGGTGTAGGTACACCCACGGCGCAGTTATGGAGGGAGTTCCAAGAATTTGTCCTTGTGGTGTAGGTACACCCACGGCGCTGTTAGGGAGGGAGTTCCAGGATTTTGTCCGTTTGGTGTAGGTACACCCACGGCGCTGTTAGGGAGAGAGTTCCATTATTTTTTACATGAGTTGTAGGTACACCCACGGCGCTGTTAGGGAGAGAGTTCCAGGATTTTGTCCGTGTGGTGTTGGTACAGACACGGCGCTGTTAGGGAGGGAGTTCCAGGAATTTGTCCGTGTGGTGTAGGTACACCCACGGCGCTGTTAGGGATGGAGGTCCAGGATTTTGTCCGTGTGGTGTAGGTACACCCACGGCGCTGTTAGGGAGGGAGTTCAAGGCTTTTGTCCGTGTGGTGTAGGTACACCCACGGCGCTGTTAGGGAGGGAGTTCCAGGATTTTGTCCGTGTGGTGTAGGTACACCCGCGGTGCTGTTAGGGAGAGAGTTCCAGGATTTTGTCCGTGTGGTGTAGGTACACCCACGGCGCAGTTAGGGAGGGAGTTCCAGGATTTTGTCCCTTGTTGTGTAGGTACACCCACGGCGCTGTTAGGGAGGGAGTTCCAGGATTTTGTCCGTTTGGTGGAGGTGCACCCACGGCGCTGTCAGGGAGGGTGTTCCAGGATTTTGTCTGTGTGGTGTAGGTACACCCACGGCACTGTTAAGGAGGGAGTTCCAGGATTTTGTCCGTGAGTTGTAGGCAAACCCACGGCGCTGTAAGGGAGGGAGTTCCAGGATTTTGTCCGTGTGGTGTTGGTACACCCACGGCGCTGTTAGGGAGGGAGTTCCAAGATTTTGTCCATGAGTTGTAGGTACACCCACGGCGCTGTTAGGGAGGGAGTTCTGGGATTTTGTCCGTGTGGTGTAGGTACACCCACGGCGCTGTTAGGGAGGGACTTCCGGGATTTTGTCCGTGAGTTGTAATTACACACACGGCGCTCTTAGGGAGGGTGTTCCAGGATTTTGTCCGTGTGGTGTAGGTACACCCGCGGCGCTGATAGGCAGGGAGTTCCAGGATTTTGTCCGTGTGGTGTAGGTACATCCACGGCACAGTTAAGGAGGGAGTTCCAGGATTTTGTCCGTGTGGTGTAGATACATCCACGGCGCTGTTAAGGAGGGAGTTCCAGGATTTTGTCCGTGTGGTGTAGGTACATCCACGGCGCTGTTAAGGAGGGAGTTCCAGGATTTTGTCCGTGTGGTGTAGGTACACCCACGGCACTGTTAAGGAGGGAGTTCCAGGATTTTGTCCGTGTGGTGTAGGTACACCCGCGGCGCTGATAGGGAGAGAGTTCCATTTTTTTTTCCGTGAGTTGTAGGTACACCCACGGCGCTGTTAGGGAGGGAGTTCCAGGATTTTGACCGTGTGGTCTAGGTGCACACACGGCGCTGGTAGGGAGGGAGTTCCAAGATTTTGTCCGTGTGGTGTAGGTACACCCACGGCGCAGTTATGTAGGGAGTTCCAGGATTTTGTCCCGTGTTGTGTAGGCACACCCACGGCGCTGTAAGGGAGGGAGTTCCAGGATTTTGTCCGTTTGGTGTATGTACACCCACGGCGCTGTTCGGGAGGTAGTTCCAGGATTTTGTCCGTGTGGTCTAGGTACACCCACGGCGCTGTTAGGGAGGGAGTTCCGGGATTTTGTCCGTGTGGTGTAGGTACACCCACGGCGCTGTTAGGGATGGACTTCCGGGATTTTGTCCGTGAGTTGTACGTACACCCACGGCGCTCGTAGGGAGGCTGTTCCAGGATTTTGTCCGTGTGGTGTAGGTACACCCACGGCGCTGTTAGGGAGGGAGTTCCAGGATTTTATCCGTGAGTTGTAGGTACACCCACGGCACTGTTAGGGAGGGAGTTCCAGGATTTTGTCCGTTTGGTGCAGGTACACCCACGGCGCGGTCTGGGATGGTTTTCCAGGATTTTGTCAGTGTGGTGTAGGTACAGCCACGGCACTGTCAAGGAGGGAGTACCAGGATTTTGTCCGTGTGGTGTAGGTACGTCCACGGCGCTGTTAGGCAGGGAGTTCCAGGAGTTTGTCCGTGTGGTGTAGGTACATCCACGGCACTGTTAAGGAGGGAGTTCCAGGATTTTGTCCGTGTGGTGTAGATACATCCACGGCGCTGTTAAGGAGGGAGTTCCAGGATTTTGTCCGTGTGGTGTAGGTACACCCACGGCACTGTTAAGGAGGGAGTTGCAGGATTTTGTCCGTGTCGTGTAGGTACATCCACGGCGCTGTTAAGGAGGGAGTTCCAGGATTTTTTCCGTGTGGTGTAGGTACACCCACGGCACTGTTAAGGAGGGAGTTCCAGGATTTTGTCCGTGTGGTGTAGGTACACCCACGGCGCTGATAGGGAGAGAGTTCCATTATTTTTTCCGTGAGTTGTAGTTACACCCACGGCGCTGTTAGGGTGGGAGTTCCAGGATTTTGTCCGTGTGGTCTAGGTACACCCACGGCGCTCTTAGCGAGGGTGTTCCAGGATTTTGTCCGTGTGGTGTAGGTACACCCACGGCGCTGTTGGGGAGAGAGTTCCATTATTTTTTCCGTGTGGTGTTGGTACACACACGGCGCTGTTAGGGAGGGAGTTCCAGGATTTTGTCCGTGTGGTGTAGGTACACCCACGGCGCTGTTAGGGATGGAGGTCCAGGATTTTGTCCGTGTGGTGTAGGTACACCCACGACGCTGTTAGGGAGGGAGTTCCAGGATTTTGTCCGTGTGGTGTAGGTACACCTGCGGTGCTGTTAGGGAGTGAGTTCCAGGATTTTGTCCGTGTGGTGTAGATACATCCACGGCGCTGATAAGGAGGGAGTTCCAGGATTTTGTCCGTGTGGTCTAGGTACACCCACGGCGCTGTTAGGGAGGGAGTTCGGGATTTTGTCCGTGTTGTGTAGGTACACCCACGGCGCTGTTAGGGAGGGACTTCCGGGATTTTGTCCGTGAGTTGTACGTACACCCACCGTGATCTTAGGGAGGGTGTTCCAGGATTTTGTCCGTGTGGTGTAGGTACACCCACGGCGCTGTTAGGGATGGAGTTCCAGGATTTTGTCCGTGTGGTGTAGGTACACCCGCGGCGCTGTTAGGGAGAGAGTTCCATTATTTTTTCCGTGAGTTGTAGGTACACCCACGGCGCTGTTAGGGAGGGAGTTCCAGGATTTTGTCTGTGTGGTGTAGGTACACCCACGGCGCTGTTAGGGAGGGAGTTCCAGGATTTTGTCCGTGCGGTGTAGGTACACCCACGGCGCTGTTAGGGAGGGAGTTCCAGGATTTTGTCCGTGTGGTGTAAGTACAGACACGGCGCTGTTAGGGAGGGAGTTCCAGGATTTTGTCCGTGTGATGTAGGTACGCCCACGGCGCTGTAAGGGAGGGAGTTCCAGGATTTTGTCCGTGTGGTGTAGCTACAGCCACGGCGCTGTTAGGGAGGGAGTTCCAGGATTTTGTCCGTTTGGTGTATGTACACCCACGGAGCTGTTAGGGAGGGAGTTCCAGGATTTTGTCCGTTTGGTGCAGGTACTCCCACGGCGCTGTCAGGGATGGTTTTCCATGATTTTGTCTGTGTGGTGTAGGTACAGCCACGGCACTGTTAGGGAGGGAGTTCCAGGACTTTGTCTGTGTGGTGCAGGTACATCCACGGCGCTGTTAGGCAGGGAGTTCCAGGATTTTGTCCGTGTGGTGTCGGTACATCCACGGCACTGTAAAGGAGGGAGTTCCAGGATTTTGTCCGTGTGGTGTAGATACATCCACGGCGCTGTTAAGGAGGGAGTTCCAGGATTTTGTCCGTGTGGTGTAGGTACACCCACGGCACTGTTAAGGAGGGAGTTCCAGGATTTTGTCCGGGTGGTGTAGGTACATCCACGGCGCTGTTAAGGAGGGAGTTCCAGGATTTTGTCCGTGTGGTGTAGGTACACCCACGGCGCTGTTAGGGAGGGAGTTCCAGGATTTTGTCTGTGTGGTGTAGGTTCACCCACGGCGCTGTTAGGGAGGGAGTTCCAGGATTTTGTCCGTGTGGTGTAGGTACACCCACGGCGCTGTTAGGGAGAGAGCTCCATTATTTTTTCCGTGAGTTGTAGGTACACCCACGGCGCTGTTAGGGAGGGAGTTCCAGGATTTTGTCCGTGTGGTCTAGGTACACACACGGCGCGGTTAGGGAGGGAGTTTCGGGATTTTGTCCGTGTGGTGTAGGAACACCCACGGCGCTGTTTGGGAGGGAGTTCCAGGATTTTGTCCGTTTGGTGTAGGTACACCCATGGCGCTGTTAGGGAGGGAGTCCCGGGATTTTGTCCGTGAGTTATAGGTACACCCACGGCGCTCTTAGGGAGGGTGTTCCAGGATTTTGTCCGTGTGGTGTAGGTACACCCGCGGCGCTGTTAGGGAGAGAGTTCCATTATTTTTTCCATGAGTTGTAGGTACACCCACGGCGCTGTTAGGGAGAGAGTTCCAGGATTTTGTCCGTGTGGTGTTGGTACAGACACGGCGCTGTTAGGGAGGGAGTTCCAGGATTTGGTCCATGTGGTGTAGGTACACCCACGGCGCTGTTAGGGAAGGAGGTCCAGGATTTTGTCCGTGTGCTGTAGGTACACCCACGGCGCTGTTAGGGAGGGAGTTCCAGGATTTTGTCCCTGTGGTGTAGGTACACCCACGGCGCTGTTAGGGAGGGAGTTCCAGGATTATGTCCGTGCGGTGTAGGTACACCCGCGGTGCTGTTAGGGAGAGAGTTCCAGGATTTTGTCCGTGTGGTGTAGGTACACCCACGGCGCAGTTAGGGAGGGAATTCCAGGATTTTGTCCGTGTGGTGTAGGTACACCCACGGCGCTGTTAGGGAGGGAGTTCCGGGATTTTGTCCGTGTGGTGTAGGTACACCCACGGCGCTGTTAGGGAGGGAGTTCCGGGATTTTGTCCCGTGTGGTGTAGGTACACCCACGGCGCTGTTAGGGCGGGAGTTCCAGGATTTTGTCTGTTTGGTGTAGGTGCACCCACGGCGCTGTCAGGGAGGGTGTTCCAGGATTTTGTCTGTGTGGTGTAGGTACAGCCACGGCACTGTTAAGGAGGGAGTTCCAGGATTTTGTCCGTGAGTTGTAGGTACAGCCACGGCGCTGTAAGGGAGGGTGTTCCAGGATTTTGTCCGTGTGGTGTTGGTACACACACGGCTCTGTTACGGAGGAAGTTCCAAGATTTTGTCCGTGTGGTGTAGCTACACTCACGGCGCTGTTAGGGATGGAGTTCCAGGATTTTGTCCGTGTGGTGTAGGTACACCCACGGCGCTGTTAGGGAGGGAGTTCCAGGATTTTGTCCGTTTGGTGTAGGTACACCCACGGCGCTGTTAGGGAGGGAGTCCCGGGATTTTGTCCGTGAGTTGTAGGTACACCCACGGCGCTCTTAGGGAGGGTGTTCCAGGATTTTGTCCGTGTGGTGTAGGTACACCTGCGGCGCTGTTAGGGAGAGAGTTCCATTATTTTTTCCGTGAGTTGTAGGTACACCCACGGCGCTGTTAGGGAGGAAGTTCCAGGATTTTGTCCGTGTGGTGTAGGTACACCCACGGAGCTGTTAGGGAGGGAGTTCCAGGATTTTGTCCGTGTGGTGTAAGTACAGACACGGCGCTGTTAGGGAGGGAGTTCCAGGATTTTGTCCGTGTGGTGTAGGTACACCCGCGGCGCTGATAGGGAGAGAGTTCCATTTTTTTTTCCGTGAGTTGTAGGTACACCCACGGCGCTGTTAGGGAGGGAGTTCCAGGATTTTGTCCGTGTGGTCTAGGTGCACACACGGCGCTGGTAGGGAGGGAGTTCCAAGATTTTGTCCGTGTGGTGTAGGTACACCCACGGCGCAGTTATGTAGGGAGTTCCAGGATTTTGTCCCGTGTTGTGTAGGTACACCCACGGCGCTGTAAGGGAGGGAGTTCCAGGATTTTGTCCTTTTGGTGTATGTACACCCACGGCGCTGTTCGGGAGGTAGTTCCAGGATTTTGTCCGTGTGGTCTAGGTACACCCACGGCGCTGTTAGGGAGGGAGTTCCGGGATTTTGTCCGTGTGGTGTAGGTACACCCACGGCGCTGTTAGGGATGGACTTCCGGGATTTTGTCCGTGAGTTGTACGTACACCCACGGCGCTCGTAGGGAGGCTGTTCCAGGATTTTGTCCGTGTGGTGTAGGTACACCCACGGCGCTGTTAGGGAGGGAGTTCCAGGATTTTATCCGTGAGTTGTAGGTACACCCACGGCACTGTTAGGGAGGGAGTTCCAGGATTTTGTCCGTTTGGTGCAGGTACACCCACGGCGCGGTCTGGGATGGTTTTCCAGGATTTTGTCTGTGTGGTGTAGGTACAGCCACGGCACTGTCAAGGAGGGAGTACCAGGATTTTGTCCGTGTGGTGTAGGTACGTCCACGGCGCTGTTAGGCAGGGAGTTCCAGGAGTTTGTCCGTGTGGTGTAGGTACATCCACGGCACTGTTAAGGAGGGAGTTCCAGGATTTTGTCCGTGTGGTGTAGATACATCCACGGCGCTGTTAAGGAGGGAGTTCCAGGATTTTGTCCGTGTGGTGTAGGTACACCCACGGCACTGTTAAGGAGGGAGTTGCAGGATTTTGTCCGTGTCGTGTAGGTACATCCACGGCGCTGTTAAGGAGGGAGTTCCAGGATTTTTTCCGTGTGGTGTAGGTACACCCACGGCACTGTTAAGGAGGGAGTTCCAGGATTTTGTCCGTGTGGTGTAGGTACACCCACGGCGCTGATAGGGAGAGAGTTCCATTATTTTTTCCGTGAGTTGTAGTTACACCCACGGCGCTGTTAGGGTGGGAGTTCCAGGATTTTGTCCGTGTGGTCTAGGTACACCCACGGCGCTCTTAGGGAGGGTGTTCCAGGATTTTGTCCGTGTGGTGTAGGTACACCCACGGCGCTGTTGGGGAGAGAGTTCCATTATTTTTTCCGTGTGGTGTAGGTACACCCACGGCGCTGTTAGGGAGGGAGTTCCAGGATTTTGTCCGTGTGGTGTAGGTACACCCGCGGCGCTGTTAGGGAGAGAGTTCCATTATTTTTTCCGTGCTTTGTAGGTACACCCAAGGCGCTGTTAGGGAGGGAGTTCCAGGATTTTGTCTGTGTGGTGTCGGTACACACACGGCGCTGTTAGGGAGGGAGTTCAAGGATTTTGTCCGTGTGGTGTAGGTACACCCACGGAGCTGTTAGGGAGGGAGTTCCAGGATTTTGTCCGTGTGGTGTAGGTACACCCACGGCGCTGTTAGGGAGGGAATTCCAGGATTTTGTCCGTGTGGTGTAAGTACAGACATGGCGCTGTTAGGGAGGAAGTTCCAGGATTTTGTCCGTGTGACGTAGGTACTCCCACGGCGCTGTTAGGGAGGGAGTTCCAGGATTTTATCCGTGAGTTGTAGGTACACCCACGGCACTGTTAGGGAGGGAGTTCCAGGATTTTGTCCGTTTGGTGCAGGTACACCCACGGCGCGGTCTGGGATGGTTTTCCAGGATTTTGTCTGTGTGGTGTAGGTACAGCCACGGCACTGTCAAGGAGGGAGTACCAGGATTTTGTCCGTGTGGTGTAGGTACGTCCACGGCGCTGTTAGGCAGGGAGTTCCAGGAGTTTGTCCGTGTGGTGTAGGTACATCCACGGCACTGTTAAGGAGGGAGTTCCAGGATTTTGTCCGTGTGGTGTAGATACATCCACGGCGCTGTTAAGGAGGGAGTTCCAGGATTTTGTCCGTGTGGTGTAGGTACACCCACGGCACTGTTAAGGAGGGAGTTGCAGGATTTTGTCCGTGTGGTGTAGGTACACCCATGGCGCTGTTAGGGAGGGAGTTCCAGGATTTTGTCTGTGTGGTGTAGGTACACCCGCGGCGCTGATAGGGAGAGAGTTCCATTATTTTTTCCGTGAGTTGTAGGTACACCCACGGCGCTGTTAGGGAGGAAGTTCCAGGATTTTGTCCGTGTGGTGTAGGTACACCCACGGCGCTGTTAGGGAGGGAGTTCCAAGATTTTGTCCGTGAGTTGGAGGTACACCCACGGCGCTGTTAGGGAGGGAGTTCCAGGATTTTGTCCGTGTGGTGCAGGTACACCCACGGTGCTGTTAGGGAGGGAGTTCAAGGCTTTTGTCCGTGTGATGTAGGTACACCCACGGCGCTGTTAGGGAGGGAGTTCCAGGATTTTGTCCGTGTGGTGTAGGTACACCCACGGCGCTGTTAGCGGGGGAGTCCCAGGATTTTGTCCGTGTGATGTAGGTACACCCACGGCGCTGTTAGGGAGGGAGGTCCAGGATTTTGTCCAGTGTTGTGTAGGTACACCCACGGCAGTGTTAGGGAGGGAGTTCCAGGATTTTGTCCGTTTGGTGTAGGTACACCCACGGCGCTGTTAGGGAGGGTGTTCCAGGATTTTGTCTGTGTGGTGTAGGTACACCCACGGCGCTGTTAAGGAGTGAGTTCCAGGATTTTGTCCGTGTGGTGTAGGTACACCCGCGGTGCTGTTAGGGAGAGAGTTCTTTTATTTTTTCCATGAGTTGTAGGTACACCCACGGCGCTGTTAGGGAGGGAGTTCCAGGATTTTGTCTGTGTGGTGTAGGTGCACACACGGCGCTGGTAGGGAGGGAGTTCCAAGATTTTGTCCTTGTGGTGTAGGTACACCCACGGCGCAGTTATGGAGGGAGTTCCAAGATTTTGACCTTGTGGTGTAGTTACACCCACGGCGCTGTTAGGGAGGGAGTTCCAGGATTTTGTCCGTTTGGTGTAGGGACACCCACGGCGCTGTTAGGGAGGGAGTTCCAGGATTTTGTCCTTGAGTTGTAGGTACACCCACGGCGCTGTCAGGGAGGGAGTTCCGGTATTTTGTCCGTGTGGTGTAGGTACACCCACGGCACTGTTAGGGAGGGACTTCCGGGATTTTGTCCGTGAGTTGTACGTACACACACGGCGCTCTTAGGGAGGGTGTTCCAGGATTTTGTCCGTTTGGTGTAGGTACACCCACGGCGCTGTTAGGGAGGGAGTCCCGGGATTTTGTCCGTGAGTTGTAGTTACACCCACGGCGCTCTTAGGGAGGGTGTTCCAGGATTTTGTCCGTGTGGTGTAGGTACACCCGCGGCGCCGTTAGGGAGAGAGTTCCAGGATTTTGTCCGTGTGGTGTTGGTACAGACACGGCGCTGTTAGTGAGGGAGTTCCAGGATTTTGTCCGTGTGGTGTTGGTACAGACACGGCGCTGTTAGGGAGGGAGTTCCAGGATTTTGTCCGTGTGGTGTAGGTACACCCACGGCGCTGTTAGGGAGGGAGTTCCAGGATTTTGTCCGTGTGGTGTAGGTATACCCACGGCGCTGTTAGGGAGGGAGTTCCAGGATTTTGTCCGTGTGGTGTAGGTACACCCGCGGTGCTGTTAGGGAGAGAGTTCCTGGATTTTGTCCGTATGGTGTAGGTACACCCACGGCGCAGTTAGGGAGGGAGTTCCAGGATTTTGTCCCTTGTTGTGTTGGTACACCCATGGCGCTGTTAGGGAGGGAGTTCCAGGATTTTATCCGTGTGGTGTAGGTACACCCACGGCGCTGTTAGGGAGGGAGTTCCAGGATTTTGTCCGTGTGGTGTTGGCACACCCACGGCGCTGTTAGGGAGGGAGTTCCAGGATTTTGTCTGTGTGGTGTAGGTACACCCACGGCACTGTTAGGGAGGGAGTTCCAAGATTTTGTCCGTGAGTTGTAGGTACACCCACGGCGCTGTTAGGGAGGGAGTTCCGGGATTTTGTCCGTGTGGTGTAGGTACACCCACGGCGCTGTTAGGGAGGGAGTCCCGGGATTTTGTCAGTGAGTTGTAGGTACACCCCCGGCGCTCTTAGGGAGGGTGTTCCAGGATTTTGTCCGTGTGGTGTAGGTACACCCACGGCGCTGTTAGGGAGAGAGTTCCATTATTTTTTCCGTGAGTTGTAGGTACACCCACGGCGCTGTTAGGGAGAGAGTTCCAGGATTTTGTCCGTGTGGTGTAGGTACACCCACGGCGCAGTTAGGGAGGGAGTTCCAGGATTTTGTCCGTGTGGTGTAGGTACACCCACAGCGCTGTTAGGGAGGGAGTTCCGGGATTTTGTCCGTGTGGTGTAGGTACACCCACGGCGCAGTTAGGGAGGGAGTTCCGGAATTTTGTCCCGTGTGGTGTAGGTACACCCACGGCGCTGTTAGGGCGGGAGTTCCAGGATTTTGTCTGTTTGGTGTAGGTGCACCCACGGCGCTGTCAGGGAGGATGTTCCAGGATTTTGTCTGTGTGGTGTAGGTACAGCCACGGCACTGTTAAGGAGGGAGTTCCAGGATTTTGTCCGTGAGTTGCAGGTACACCCACGGCGCTGTAAGGGAGGGTGTTCCAGGATTTTGTCCGTGTGGTGTTGGTACACACACGGCGCTGTTAGGGAGGAAGTTCCAAGATTTTGTCCTTGTGGTGTAGCTACACTCACGGCGCTGTTAGGGATGGAGTTCCAGGATTTTGTCCGTGAGTTGTAGGTACACCCACGGCGCTCTTAGGGTGGTGTTCCAGGATTTTGTCCGTGTGGTGTAGGTACACCTGCGGCGCTGTTAGGGAGAGAGTTCCATTATTTTTTCCGTGAGTTGTAGGTACACCCATGGCGCTGTTAGGGAGGGAGTTCCAGGATTTTGTCTGTGTGGTGTAGGTACACCCGCGGCGCTGATAGGGAGAGAGTTCCATTATTTTTTCCGTGAGTTGTAGGTACACCCACGGCGCTGTTAGGGAGGAAGTTCCAGGATTTTGTCCGTGTGGTGTAGGTACACCCACGGCGCTGTTAGGGAGGGAGTTCCAAGATTTTGTCCGTGAGTTGTAGGTACACCCAAGGCGCTGTTAGGGAGGGAGTTCCAGGATTTTGTCCGTGTGGTGCAGGTACACCCACGGTGCTGTTAGGGAGGGAGTTCAAGGCTTTTGTCCGTGTGATGTAGGTACACCCACGGCGCTGTTAGGGAGGGAGTTCCAGGATTTTGTCCAGTGTGGTGTAGGTACACCCACGGCGCTGTTAGCGGGGGAGTCCCAGGATTTTGTCCGTGTGATGTAGGTACATCCACGGCGCTGTTAGGGAGGGAGGTCCAGGATTTTGTCCAGTGTGGTGTAGGTACACCCACGGCAGTGTTAGGGAGGGTGTTCCAGGATTTTGTCCGTTTGGTGTAGGTACACCCACGGCGCTGTTAGGGAGGGTGTTCCAGGATTTTGTCTGTGTGGTGTAGGTACACCCACGGCGCTGTTAAGGAGTGAGTTCCAGGATTTTGTCCGTGTGGTGTAGGTACACCCGCGGTGCTGTTAGGGAGAGAGTTCTTTTATTTTTTCCATGAGTTGTAGGTACACACACGGCGCTGTTAGTGAGGGAGTTCCAGGATTTTGTCTGTGTGGTGTAGGTGCACACACGGCGCTGGTAGGGAGGGAGTTCCAAGATTTTGTCCTTGTGGTGTAGGTACACCCACGGCGCAGTTATGGAGGGAGTTCCAAGATTTTGACCTTGTGGTGTAGTTACACCCACGGCGCTGTTAGGGAGGGAGTTCCAGGATTTTGTCCGTTTGGTGTAGGGACACCCACGGCGCTGTTAGGGAGGGAGTTCCAGGATTTTGTCCTTGAGTTGTAGGTACACCCACGGCGCTGTCAGGGAGGGAGTTCCGGTATTTTGTCCGTGTGGTGTAGGTACACCCACGGCACTGTTAGGGAGGGACTTCCGGGATTTTGTCCGTGAGTTGTACGTACACACACGGCGCTCTTAGGGAGGGTGTTCCAGGATTTTGTCCGTTTGGTGTAGGTACACCCACGGCGCTGTTAGGGAGGGAGTCCCGGGATTTTGTCCGTGAGTTGTAGTTACACCCACGGCGCTCTTAGGGAGGGTGTTCCAGGATTTTGTCCGTGTGGTGTAGGTACACCCGCGGCGCCGTTAGGGAGAGAGTTCCAGGATTTTGTCCGTGTGGTGTTGGTACAGACACGGCGCTGTTAGGGAGGGAGTTCCAGGATTTTGTCCGTGTGGTGTTGGTACAGACACGGCGCTGTTAGGGAGGGAGTTCCAGGATTTTGTCCGTGTGGTGTAGGTACACCCACGGCGCTGTTAGGGAGGGAGTTCCAGGATTTTGTCCGTGTGGTGTAGGTATACCCACGGCGCTGTTAGGGAGGGAGTTCCAGGATTTTGTCCGTGTGGTGTAGGTACACCCGCGGTGCTGTTAGGGAGAGAGTTCCTGGATTTTGTCCGTATGGTGTAGGTACACCCACGGCGCAGTTAGGGAGGGAGTTCCAGGATTTTGTCCCTTGTTGTGTTGGTACACCCACGCCGCTGTTAGGGAGGGAGTTCCAGGATTTTGTCTGTGTGGTGTAGGTACACCCACGGCACTGTTAGGGAGGGAGTTCCAAGATTTTGTCCGTGTGGTGTTGGCACACCCACGGCGCTGTTAGGGAGGGAGTTCCAGGATTTTGTCTGTGTGGTGTAGGTACACCCACGGCACTGTTAGGGAGGGAGTTCCAAGATTTTGTCCGTGAGTTGTAGGTACACCCACGGCGCTGTTAGGGAGGGAGTTCCGGGATTTTGTCCGTGTGGTGTAGGTACACCCACGGCGCTGTTAGGGAGGGAGTTCCGGGATTTTGTCCATGAGTTGTATGTACGCACACGGCGCTCTTAGGGAGGGTGTTCCAGGATTTTGTCCGTGTGGTGTAGGTACAGCCACGGCACTGTTAAGGAGGGTGTTCCAGGATTTTGTCCGTGTGGTGTTGGTACACCCGCGGCGCTGATAGGCAGGGAGTTCCAGGATTTTGTCCGTGTGGTGTAGGTACATCCACGGCACTGTTTAGGAGGGAGTTCCAGGATTTTGTCCGTGTGGTGTAGGTACATCCACGGCGCTGTTAAGGAGGGAGTTCCAGGATTTTGTCCGTGTGGTGTAGGTACACCCACGGCACTGTTAAGGAGGGAGTTCCAGGATTTTGTCCGTGTGGTGTAGGGACACCCGCGGCGCTGATAGGGAGAGAGTTCCATTTTTTTTTCCGTGAGTTGTAGGTACACCCACGGCGCTGTTAGGGAGGGAGTTCCAGGATTTTGTCCGTGTGGTCTAGGTGGACACACGTCGCTGGTAGGGAGGGAGTTCCAAGATTTTGTCCGTGTGGTGTAGGTACACCCACGGCGCAGTTATGTAGGGAGTTCCAGGATTTTGTCCCGTGTGGTGTAAGTACACCCACGGCGCTGTTAGGGAAGGAGGTCCAGGATTTTGTCCGTGTGCTGTAGGTACACCCACGGCGCTGTTAGGGAGGGAGTTCCAGGATTTTGTCCCTGTGGTGTAGGTACACCCATGGCGCTGTTAGGGAGGGAGTTCCAGGATTTTGACCGTGTGGTGAAGGTACACCCGCGGTGCTGTAAGGGAGAGAGTTCCAGGATTTTGTCCGTGTGGTGTAGGTACACCCACGGCGCAGTTAGGGAGGGAGTTCCAGGATTTAGTCCGTGTGGTGTAGGTACACCCACGGCGCTGTTAGGGAGGGAGTTCCGGGATTTTGTCCGTGTGGTGTAGGTACACCCACGGCGCAGTTAGGGAGGGAGTTCCGGAATTTTGTCCCGTGTGGTGTAGGTACACCCACGGCGCTGTTAGGGCGGGAGTTCCAGGATTTTGTCTGTTTGGTGTAGGTGCACCCACGGCGCTGTCAGGGAGGATGTTCCAGGATTTTGTCTGTGTGGTGTAGGTACAGCCACGGCACTGTTAAGGAGGGAGTTCCAGGATTTTGTCCGTGAGTTGTAGGTACACCCACGGCGCTGTAAGGGAGGGTGTTCCAGGATTATGTCCGTGTGGTGTTGGTACACTCACGGCGCTGTTAGGGTGGAAGTTCCAAGATTTTGTCCGTGTGGTGTAGGTACACCCACGGCGCTGTTAGGGAGGTTGTCCCGGGATTTTGTCAGTGAGTTGTAGGTACACCCACGGCGCTCTTAGGGAGGGTGTTCCAGGATTTTGTCCGTGTGGTGTAGGTACACACGCGGCGCTGATAGGGAGGAAGTTCCAGGATTTTGTCCGTGTGGTGTAGGTACACCCATGGCGCTGTTAGGGAGGGAGTTCCAGGATTTTGTCCGTGTGGTGTAGGTACACCCATGGCGCTGTTAGGGAGGGAGTTCCAAGATTTTTTCCGTGAGTTGTAGGTACATCCACGGCGCTGTTAGGGAGGGAGTTCCAGGATTTTGTCCGTGTGGTGTAGGTACACTCACGGCGCTGTTAGGGAGGGAGTTCCAGGATTTTGTCCGTGTGGAGTAGGTACACCCACGGCGCTGTTAGGGAGGGAGTTCCAGGATTTTGTCCGTGTGGTGCAGGTACACCCACGGTGCTGTTAGGGAGGGAGTTCCAGGATTTTGTCCGTGTGGTGTAGGTACACCCACGGCGCTGTTAGCGGGGGAGTCCCAGGATTTTGTCCGTGTGATGTAGGTACACCCACGGCGCTGTTAGGGAGGGAGTTCCAGGATTTTGTCCGTGTGGTGTAGGTACACCCACGGCGCTGTTAGCGGGGGAGTCCCAGGATTTTGTCCGTGTGATGTAGGTACACCCACGGCGCTGTTAGGGAGGGAGGTCCAGGATTTTGTCCAGTGTGGTGTAGGTACACCCACGGCACTGTTAAGGAGGGAGTTCCAGGATTTTGTCCGTGAGTTGTAGGCACACCCACGGCGCTGTAAGGGAGGGAGTTCCAGGATTTTGTCCGTGTGGTGTTGGTACACCCACGGCGCTGTTAGGGAGGGAGTTCCAAGATTTTGTCCGTGAGTTGTAGGTACACCCACGGCGCTGTTAGGGAGGGAGTTCTGGGATTTTGTCCGTGTGGTGTAGGTACACCCACGGCGCTGTTAGGGAGGGACTTCCGGGATTTTGTCCGTGAGTTGTAATTACACACACGGCGCTCTTAGGGAGGGAGTTCCAAGATTTTGTCCTTGTGGTGTAGTTACACCCACGGCGCTGTTAGGGAGGGAGTTCCAGGATTTTGTCCGTTTGGTGTAGGGACACCCACGGCGCTGTTAGGGAGGGAGTTCCAGAATTTTGTCCTTGAGTTGTAGGTACACCCACGGCGCTGTCAGGGAGGGAGTTCCGGTATTTTGTCCGTGTGGTGTAGGTACACCCACGGCACTGTTAGGGAGGGACTTCCGGGATTTTGTCCGTGAGTTGTACGTACACACACGGCGCTCTTAGGGAGGGTGTTCCAGGATTTTGTCCGTTTGGTGTAGGTACACCCACGGCGCTGTTAGGGAGGGAGTCCCGGGATTTTGTCCGTGAGTTGTAGTTACACCCACGGCGCTCTTAGGGAGGGTGTTCCAGGATTTTGTCCGTGTGGTGTAGGTACACCCGCGGCGCCGTTAGGGAGAGAGTTCCAGGATTTTGTCCGTGTGGTGTTGGTACAGACACGGCGCTGTTAGGGAGGGAGTTCCAGGATTTTGTCCGTGTGGTGTTGGTACAGACACGGCGCTGTTAGGGAGGGAGTTCCAGGATTTTGTCCGTGTGGTGTAGGTACACCCACGGCGCTGTTAGGGAGGGAGTTCCAGGATTTTGTCCGTGTGGTGTAGGTATACCCACGGCGCTGTTAGGGAGGGAGTTCCAGGATTTTGTCCGTGTGGTGTAGGTACACCCGCGGTGCTGTTAGGGAGAGAGTTCCAGGATTTTGTCCGTGTGGTGTAGGTACACCCACGGCGCAGTTAGGGAGGGAGTTCCAGGATTTTGTCCCTTGTTGTGTTGGTACACCCACGGCCCTGTTAGGGAGGGAGTTCCAGGATTTTATCCGTGTGGTGTAGGTACACCCACGGCGCTGTTAGGGAGGGAGTTCCAGGATTTTGTCCGTGTGGTGTTGGCACACCCACGGCGCTGTTAGGGAGGGAGTTCCAGGATTTTGTCTGTGTGGTGTAGGTACACCCACGGCACTGTTAGGGAGGGAGTTCCAAGATTTTGTCCGTGAGTTGTAGGTACACCCACGGCGCTGTTAGGGAGGGAGTTCCGGGATTTTGTCCGTGTGGTGTAGGTACACCCACGGCGCTGTTAGGGAGGGAGTTCCGGGATTTTGTCCGTGAGTTGTACGTACACACACGGCGCTCTTAGGGAGGGTGTTCCAGGATTTTGTCCGTGTGGTGTAGGTACAGCCACGGCACTGTTAAGGAGGGTGTTCCAGGATTTTGTCCGTGTGGTGTTGGTACACCCGCGGCGCTGATAGGCAGGGAGTTCCAGGATTTTGTCCGTGTGGTGTAGGTACATCCACGGCACTGTTTAGGAGGGAGTTCCAGGATTTTGTCCGTGTGGTGTAGGTACATCCACGGCGCTGTTAAGGAGGGAGTTCCAGGATTTTGTCCGTGTGGTGTAGGTACACCCACGGCACTGTTAAGGAGGGAGTTCCAGGATTTTGTCCGTGTGGTGTAGGGACACCCGCGGCGCTGATAGGGAGAGAGTTCCATTTTTTTTTCCGTGAGTTGTAGGTACACCCACGGCGCTGTTAGGGAGGGAGTTCCAGGATTTTGTCCGTGTGGTCTAGGTGCACACACGTCGCCGGTAGGGAGGGAGTTCCAAGATTTTGTCCGTGTGGTGTAGGTACACCCACGGCGCAGTTATGTAGGGAGTTCCAGGATTTTGTCCCGTGTGGTGTAAGTACACCCACGGCGCTGTTAGGGAAGGAGGACCAGGATTTTGTCCGTGTGCTGTAGGTACACCCACGGCGCTGTTAGGGAGGGAGTTCCAGGATTTTGTCCCTGTGGTGTAGGTACACCCACGGCGCTGTTAGGGACGGAGTTCCAGGATTTTGACCGTGTGGTGTAGGTACACCCGCGGTGCTGTTAGGGAGAGAGTTCCAGGATTTTGTCCGTGTGGTGTAGGTACACCCACGGCGCAGTTAGGGAGGGAGTTCCAGGATTTAGTCCGTGTGGTGTAGGTACACCCACGGCGCTGTTAGGGAGGGAGTTCCGGGATTTTGTCCGTGTGGTGTAGGTACACCCACGGCGCAGTTAGGGAGGGAGTTCCGGAATTTTGTCCCGTGTGGTGTAGGTACACCCACGGCGCTGTTAGGGCGGGAGTTCCAGGATTTTGTCTGTTTGGTGTAGGTGCACCCACGGCGCTGTCAGGGAGGATGTTCCAGGATTTTGTCTGTGTGGTGTAGGTACAGCCACGGCACTGTTAAGGAGGGAGTTCCAGGATTTTGTCCGTGAGTTGTAGGTACACCCACGGCGCTGTAAGGGAGGGTGTTCCAGGATTTTGTCCGTGTGGTGTTGGTACACACACGGCGCTGTTAGGGAGGAAGTTCCAAGATTTTGTCCGTGTGGTGTAGGTACACCCACGGCGCTGTTAGGGAGGGAGTTCAAGGATTTTGTCCGTTTGGGGTAGGTACACCCACGGCGCTGTTAGGGAGGTTGTCCCGGGATTTTGTCCGTGAGTTGTAGGTACACCCATGGCGCTGTTAGGGAGGGAGTTCCAGGATTTTGTCCGTGTGGTGTAGGTACACCCACGGCGCTGTTAAGGAGGGAGTTCCAGGATTTTGTCCGTGTGGTGTAGGTACACCCATGGCGCTGTTAGGGAGGAAGTTCCAGGATTTTGTCCGTGTGGTGTAGGTACACCCATGGCGCTGTTAGGGAGGGAGTTCCAAGATTTTGTCCGTGAGTTGTAGGTACACCCACGGCGCTGTTAGGGAGGGAGTTCCAGGATTTTGTCCGTGTGGTGCAGGTACACCCACGGCGCTGTTAGGGAGGGAGTTCAAGGCTTTTGTCCGTGTGATGTAGGTACACCCACGGTGCTGTTAGGGAGGGAGTTCAAGGCTTTTGTCCGTGTGATGTAGGTACACCCACGGCGCTGTTAGGGAGGGAGTTCCAGGATTTTGTCCGTGTGGTGTAGGTACACCCACGGCGCTGTTAGCGGGGGAGTCCCAGGATTTTGTCCGTGTGATGTAGGTACACCCACGGCGCTGTTAGGGAGGGAGGTCCAGGATTTTGTCCAGTGTGGTGTAGGTACACCCACGGCGCTGTTAAGGAGTGAGTTCCAGGATTTTGTCCGTGTGGTGTAGGTACACCCGCGGTGCTGTTAGGGAGAGAGTTCCATTATTTTTGCCATGATTTGTAGGTACACCCACGGCGCTGTTAGGGAGGGAGTTCCAGGATTTTGTCTGTGTGGTGTAGGTGCACACACGGCGCTGGTAGGGAGGGAGTTCCAAGATTTTGTCCTTGTGGTGTAGGTACACCCACGGCGCAGTTATGGAGGGAGTTCCAAGATTTTGTCCTTGTGGTGTAGTTACACCCACGGCGCTGTTAGGGAGGGAGTTCCAGGATTTTGTCCGTTTGGTGTAGGGACACCCACGGCGCTGTTAGGGAGGGAGTTCCAGGATTTTGTCCGTGAGTTGTAGGTACACCCACGGCGCTGTTAGGGAGGGAGTTCCGGTATTTTGTCCGTGTGGTGTAGGTACACCCACGGCACTGTTAGGGAGGGACTTCCGGGATTTTGTCCGTGAGTTGTACGTACACACACGGCGCTCTTAGGGAGGGTGTTCCAGGATTTTGTCCGTTTGGTGTAGGTACACCCACGGCGCTGTTAGGGAGGGAGTCCCGGGATTTTGTCCGTGAGTTGTAGTTACACCCACGGCGCTCTTAGGGAGGGTGTTCCAGGATTTTGTCCGTGTGGTGTAGGTACACCCGCGGCGCCGTTAGGGAGAGAGTTCCAGGATTTTGTCCGTGTGGTGTTGGTACAGACACGGCGCTGTTAGGGAGGGAGTTCCAGGATTTTGTCCGTGTGGTGTTGGTACAGACACGGCGCTGTTAGGGCGGGAGTTCCAGGATTTTGTCCGTTTGGTGTAGGTACACCCACGGCGCTGTTAGGGAGGGAGTTCCAGGATTTTGTCCGTGTGGTGTAGGTACACCCACGGCGCTGTTAGGGAGGGAGTTCCAGGATTTTGTCCGTGTGGTGTAGGTACACCCGCGGTGCTGTTAGGGAGAGAGTTCCAGGATTTTGTCCGTGTGGTGTAGGTACACCCACGGCGCAGTTAGGGAGGGAGTTCCAGGATTTTGTCCCTTGTTGTGTAGGTACACCCACGGCGCTGTTAGGGAGGGAGTTCCAGGATTTTGTCCGTGTGGTGTTGGTACACCCACGGAGCTGTTAGGGAGGGAGTTCCAAGATTTTGTCCGTGAGTTGTAAGTACACCCACGGCGCTGTTAGGGAGGGAGTTCCAGGATTTTGTCCGTGTGGTGTAGGTACACCCACGGCGCTGTTAGGGAGGGAGTTCCGGGATTTTGTCCGTGTGGTGAAGGTATACCCACGGCGCTGTTAGGGAGGGAGTTCCAGGATTTTGTCCGTGTGGTGTAGGTACAGCCACGGCACTGTTAAGGAGGGTGTTCCAGGATTTTGTCCGTGTGGTGTTGGTACACCCGCGGCGCTGATAGGGAGGGAGTTCCAGGATTTTGTCCGTGTGGTGTAGGTACATCCACGGCACTGTTTAGGAGGGAGTTCCAGGATTTTGTCCGTGTGGTGTAGATACATCCACGGCGCTGTTAAGGAGGGAGTTCCAGGATTTTGTCCGTGTGGTGTAGGTACATCCACGGCGCTGTTAAGGAGGGAGTTCCAGGATTTTGTCCGTGTGGTGTAGGTACACCCACGGCACTGTTAAGGAGGGAGTTCCAGGATTTTGTCCGTGTGGTGTAGGGACACCCGCGGCGCTGATAGGGAGAGAGTTCCATTTTTTTTTCCGTGAGTTGTAGGTACACCCACGGCGCTGTTAGGGAGGGAGTTCCTGGATTTTGTCCGTGTGGTCTAGGTGCACACACGGCGCTGGTAGGGAGGGAGTTCCAAGATTTTGTCCGTGTGGTGTAGGTACACCCACGGCGCAGTTATGTAGGGAGTTCCAGGATTTTGTCCCGTGTGGTGTAAGTACACCCACGGCGCTGTTAGGGAGGGAGTTCCAGGATTTTGTCCGTGTGACGTAGGTACTCCCACGGCGCTGTTAGGGAGGGAGTTCCAGGATTTTGTCCGTGTGGTGTAGGTACAGCCACGGCGCTGTTAGGGAGGGAGTTCCTGGATTTTGTCCGTTTGGTGTAGGTACACCCACGGCGCTGTTAGGGAGGGAGTTCCAGGATTTTATCCGTGAGTTGTAGGTACACCCACGGCACTGTTAGGGAGGGAGTTCCAGGATTTTGTCCGTTTGGTGCAGGTACACCCAAGGCGCGGTCAGGGATGGTTTTCCAGGATTTTGTCTCTGTGGTGTAGGTACAGCCACGGCACTGTCAAGGAGGGAGTACCAGGATTTTGTCCGTGTGGTGTAGGTACGTCCACGGCGCTGTTAGGGTGGGAGTTCCAGGTGTTTGTCCGTGTGGTGTAGGTACATCCACGGCACTGTTAAGGAGGGAGTTCCAGGATTTTGTCCGTGTGGTGTAGATACATCCACGGCGCTGTTAAGGAGGGAGTTCCAGGATTTTGTCCGTGTGGTGTAGGTACACCCACGGCACTGTTAAGGAGGGAGTTGCAGGATTTTGTCCGTGTGGTGTAGGTACATCCACGGCGCTGTTAAGGAGGGAGTTCCAGGATTTTTTCCGTGTGGTGTAGGTACACCCACGGCACTGTTAAGGAGGGAGTTCCAGGATTTTGTCCTTGTGGTGTAGGTACACCCACGGCGCTGATAGGGAGAGAGTTCCATTATTTTTTCCGTGAGTTGTAGTTACACCCACGGCGCTGTTAGGGTGGGAGTTCCAGGAATTTGTCCGTGTGGTCTAGCTACACCCACGGCGCGGTTAGGGAGGGAGTTCCGGATTTTGTCTGTGTGGTTTAGGTACACCCACGGCGCTGTTAGGGAGGGAGTTCCAGGATTTTGTCCGTTTGGTGTAGGTACACCCACGGCGCTGTTTGGGAGGGATTCCCGGGTTTTTGTCCGTGAGTTGTAGGTACACCCACGGCGCTGTTAGGGAGGGAGTTCCAGGATTTGTCCGTGTGGTGTAGGTAAACCCACGGCACTGTTAAGGAGGGAGTTCCAGGATTTTGTCCGTGTGGTGTAGGTACATCCACGGCGCTGTTAAGGAGGGAGTTCCAGGATTTTGTCCATGTGTTGTAGGTACACCCGCGGCACTGTTAAGGAGGGAGTTCCAGGATTTTGTCCGTGTGGTGTAGGTACACCCGCGGCGCTGTTAGGGAGGGATTTCCAGGATTTTGTCCGTGTGGTGTAGGTACACCCATGGCGCTGATAGGGAGAGAGTTCCATTATTTTTTCCGTGAGTTGTAGGTACACCCACGGCGCTGTTAGGGAGGGAGTTCCAGGATTTTGTCCGTGTGGTCTAGGGACACCCACGGCACGGTTAGGGAGGGAGTTCCGGGATTTTGTCCGTGTGGTGTAGGTACACCCACAGCGCTGTGAGGGAGGGAGTTCCAGGATTTTGTCCGTTTCTTGTAGGTACACCCACGGCGCTGTTAGGGAGGCAGTCCCGGGATTTTGTCCGTGAGTTGTAGGTACACCCACAGCGCTCTTAGGGAGGGTGTTCCAGGATTTTGTCCGTGTGGTGTAGGTACACCCGCGGCGCTGTTAGGGAGAGAGTTCCATTATTTTTTCCGTGAGTTGTAGGTACACCCACGGCGCAGTTAGGGAGGGAGTTCCAGGATTTTGTCCGTGTGGTGTTGGTACACACACGGCGCTGTTAGGGAGGGAGTTCCAGGATTTTGTCCGTGTGGTGTAGGTACACCCACGGTGCTGTTAGGGAGGGAGTTCAAGGCTTTTGTCCGTGTGATGTAGGTACACCCACGGCGCTGTTAGGGGGGTAGTTCCAGGATTTTGTCCGTGTGATGTAGGGACACCCACGGCGCTGTTAGGGAGGGAGGTCCAGGATTTTGTCCCGTGTGGTGTAGGTACACCCACGGCACTGTTAGGGAGGGAGTTCCAGGATTTTGTACGTTTGGTGTAGGTACACCCTTGGCGCTGTTAGGGAGGGTGTTCTTGGATTTTGTCTGTGTGGTGTAGGTACTCCCACGGCACTGTTAAGGAGTGAGTTCCAGGATTTTGTCCGTGTGGTGTAGGTACACCCGCGGCGCTCTTAGGGAGAGATTTCCATTATTTTTTCCGTGAGTTGTAGGTACACCCACGGCGCTGTTAGGGAGGGAGTTGCAGGATTTTGTCTGTGTGGTGTAGGTGCACACGCGGCGCTGGTAGGGAGGGAGTTCCAAGATTTTGTCCTTGTGGTGTAGGTACACCCACGGCGCAGTTATGGAGGGAGTTCCAGGATTTTGTCCCGTGTTTTGTAGGTACACCCACGGCGCTGTTAGGGAGGGAGTTCCAGGATTTTGTCCATTTGGTGTAGTTACACCCACGGCGCTGTTAGGGAGGGAGTTCCAGGATTTTGTCCGTTTGGTGTAGGTACACCCACGGCGCTGTTAGGGCGGGAGTTCCAGGATTTTGTCCCTGTGGTGTAGGTACTCCTACGGTGCTGTTAGGGAGGGAGTTCCGGGATTTTGACCGTGAGTTGTAGGTACACCCACGGCGCTGTTAGGGAGGGAGTTCCAGGATTTTGTCCGTGTGGCGTAGGTACACCCGCGGCGCTGTTAGGGAGAGAGTTCCATTATTTTTTCCATGATTTGTAGGTACACCCACGGCGCTGTTAGGGAGGGAGTTCCAGGATTTTATCCCGTGTGTTGTAGGTACACCCATGGCGCTGTTAGGGAGGGAGTTCCAGGATTTTGTCCGTGTGGTGCAGGTACACCCTCGGCGTTTTTAGGGAGGGAGTTCCAGGATTTTGTCCGTGTAGTTTAGGTACACCCACGGCGCTGTTAGGGAGGGAGTTCCGGTATTTTTTCCGTGAGTTGTAGGTACACCCACGGCGCTCTTAGGGAGGGAGTTCCAGGATTTTGTCCGTGTGGCGTAGGTACACCCACGGTGCTGTTAGGGAGAGAGTTCCATTATTTTTTCCGTGATTTGTAGGTACACACACGGCGCTGTTAGGGAGGGACTTCCAGTATTTTGTCCGTGTGTTGTAGGTACACCCAAGGTGCTGTTAGGGAGGGAGTTCCAGGATTTTGTCCGTGTGGTGTAGTTACACCCACGGCGCTGTTAGGGAGGGAGTTCCGGGATTTTGTCTGTGTGGTGTAGGTACACCCACGGCGCTGATAGGGTGGGAGTTCCAGGATTTTGTCTGTGTGGTGTAGGTACACCCACGGCGCTGATAGGGAGGGAGTTCCCGGATTTTGTCCATGTGGTGTAGGTACACCCACGGCGCTGTTAGGAAGGGAGTTCCAGGATTTTGTCCGTGTGGTGTAGGTACACCCACGGTGCTGTTAGGGAGGGAGTTCCAGGATTTTGTCCGTGTGGTGTAGGTACACCCACAGCGCTGTTAGGGAGGGAGTTCCAGGATTTTGTCCGTGTGGTGTAGGTACAGCCACGGCACTGTTAAGGAGGGAGTTCCAGGATTTTGTCCGTGTGGTGTAGGTACACCCACGGCGCTTTTAGGGAGGGAGTTCCAGGATTTTGTCTGTTTGGTGTAGGTACACCCACGGCGCTGTTAGGGAGGGAGTTCCAGGATTTTGTCCGTGTAGTTTAGGTACACCCACGGCGCTGTTAGGGAGGGTGTTCCGGGATTTTTTCCGTGAGTTGTAGGTACACCCACGGCGCTCTTATGGAGGGAGTTCCAGGATTTTGTCCGTGTGGCGTAGGTACACCCACGGTGCTGTTAGGGAGAGAGTTCCATTATTTTTTCCCTGATTTGTAGGTACACCCACGGCGCTGTTAGGGAGGGACTTCCAGGATTTTGTCCGTTTGGTGTAGGTACACCCACGGCGCTGTTAGGGAGGGAGTCCCGGGATTTTGTCCGTGAGTTGTAGGTACACCCATGGCGCTCTTAGGGAGGGTGTTCCAGGATTTTGTCCGTGTGGTGTAGGTACACCCACGGCGCTGTTAGGGAGGGAGTTCCAGGATTTTGTCCGTGTGGTGTAGGTACACCTGCGGCGCTGTTAGGTAGAGAGTTCCATTATTTTTTCCGTGAGTTGTAGGTACACCCACGGCGCTGTTAGGGAGGGAGTTCCAGGATTTTGTCTGTGTGGTGTAGGTACACACACGGCGCTGATAGGGAGGGAGTTCCAGGTTTTTGTCCGTGTGGTAGGTACACCCACGGCGCTGTTAGGGAGGGAGTTCCAGGATTTTGTCCGTGTGGTGTAGGTACAACCACGGCGCTGTTAGGGAGGGAGTTCCAGGATTTTGTCTGTGTGGTGTAGGTTTTCCCGCGGCGCTGATAGGGAGAGAGTTCCATTATTTTTTCCGTGAGTTGTAGCTACACCCACGGCGCTGTTAGGGAGGACGTTCCAGGATTTTGTCCATGTGGTCTAGGTACACCCACGGCGCTGTTAGGGAGGGAGTTCCAGGATTTTGTCCGTGTGGTGTAGGTACACCCACGGCGCTGTTAGGGAGGGAGTTACAGGATTTTGTCCGTGTGGTGTAAGTACAGACACGGCGCTGTTAGGGAGGGAGTTCCAGGATTTTGTCCGTGTGGTGTAGGTACACCCACGGTGCTGTTAGGGAGGGAGTTCAAGGCTTTTGTCCGTGTGATGTAGGTACACCCACGGCGCTGTTAGGGGGGGAGTTCCAGGATTTTGTCCGTGTGATGTAGGGACACCCACGGCGCTGTTAGGGAGGGAGTTCCAGGATTTTGTCCGTTTGGTGTAGGTACACCCATGGCGCTGTTAGTGAGGGTGTTCTAGGAATTTGTCTGTGTGGTGTAGGTACACCCAAGGCACTGTAAAGGAGTGAGTTCCAGGATTTTGACCGTGTGTTGTTGGTACACCCGGGGTGCTGATAGGGAGAGAGTTCCATTATTTTTTCCGTGATTTGTAGGTACACCCACGGCGCTGTTAGGGAGGAAGTTCCAGGATTTTGTCCGTGTGGTCTAGGTACACCCACGGCGCTGTTAGGGAGGGAGTTCCGGGATTTTGTCCGTGTGGTGTAGGTACACCCACGGCGCTGTTAGGGAGGGACTTCCGGAATTTTGTCCGTGAGTTGTACGTACACCCACGGCGCTCTTAGGGAGGGTGTTCCAGGATTTTGTCCGTGTGGTGTAGGTACACCCACGGCGCTGTTAGGGAGGGAGTTCCAGGATTTTGTCCGTGTGGTGTAGGTACACCTGCGGCGCTGTTAGTTAGAGAGTTCCATTATTTTTTCCGTGAGTTGTAGGTACACCCACGGCGCTGTTAGGGAGGGAGTTCCAGGATTTTGTCTGTGTGGTGTAGGTACACATACGGCGCTGATAGGGAGGGAGTTCCAGGATTTTGTCCGTGTGGTAGGTACACCCACGGCGCTGTTAGGGAGGGAGTTCCTGGATTTTGTCCGTGTGGTGTAGGTACACCAACGGCGCTGTTCGGGAGGGGGTTCCAGGATTTTGTCCGTGTGGTGTAAGTACAGACACGGCGCTGTTAAGGAGGGAGTTCCAGGATTTTGGCCGTTTGATGTAGGTACACCCACGGCGCTGTTAGGGAGGGAGTTCCAGGATTTTGTCCGTGTGGTGTAGGTACAGCCACGGCGCTGTTAGGGAGGGAGTTCCAGGATTTTGTCCGTTTGGTGTAGGTACACCCACGGCGCTGTTAGGGAGGGAGTTCCAGGATTTTGTCCGTGAGTGGTAGGTACAAACACGGCACTGTTAGGGAGGGAGTTCCAGGATTTTGTCCGTTTGGTGCAGGTACACCCACGGCGCTGTCTGGGATGGTTTTCCAGGATTTTGTCTGTGTGGTGTAGTTACAGCCACGGCACTGTAAAGGAGGGAGTACCAGGATTTTGTCATGTTGTGTAGGTCCATCCACGGCGCTGTTAGGCAGGGAGTTCCAGGATTTTGTCCGTGTGGTGTAGGTACATCCACGGCACTGTTAAGGAGGGAGTTCCAGGATTTTGACCATGTGGTGTAGATACATCCACGGCGCTGTTAAGGAGGGAGTTCCAGGATTTTGTCCGTGTGATTTAGGTACCCCTGCGGCGCTGATAGGGAGAGAGTTCCATTATTTTTTCCATGAGTTGTAGGTACACCCACTGCACTCTTAGGGAGGGAGTTCCAGGATTTTGTCCGTGTGGTGTAGGTACACCCACGGCGCTGTTAGGGAGGGAGTTCCAGGATTTTGTCCGTGTGGTCTAGGTACACCCACGGCGCGGTTAGGGAGGGAGTTCTGGGATTTTGTCCGTGTGGTGTAGGTACACCCACGGCGCTGTTAGGGATGGAGTTCCAGGATTTTGTCCGTTTGGTGTAGGTACACCCACGGCGCTGTTAGGGAGGGAGTCCCGCGATTTTGTCCGTGTGGTGTAGATGCACCCGCGGCGCTGTAAGGAAGAGAGTTCCATTATTTTTTCCGTGAGTTGTAGCTACACCCACGGGGCTGTTAGGTAGGGAGTTCCAGGATTTTGTCCGTGTGGTGTTGGTACACCCACGGCGCTGTTAGGGAGGGAGTTCCAGGATTTTGCCCGTGTGGTGTAGGTACACCCACGGCGCTGTTAGGGAGGGAGTTCCAAGAATTTGTCCCTTGTTGTGTAGGTACACCCACGGCGCTGTTAGGGCGGGAGTTCCAGGATTTTGTCCGTGTGGTGTAGGTACACCCACGGCGCTGTTAGGGAGGGAGTTCCGGGATTTTGTCCGTGTGGTGTAGGTACACCCACGACGCTGTCAGGGAGGGTGTTCCAGGATTTTGTCTGTGTGGTGTAGGTACAGCCACGGCACTGTTAAGGAGGGAGTTCCAGGATTTTGTCCCTGTGGTGTTGGTACACCCGCGGCGCTGATAGGGAGAGATTTCCATTATTTTTTCCGTGAGTTGTAGGTACACCCACGGCGCTGTTAAGGAGGGAGTTCCAGGATTTTGTCCGTGTGGTGTAAGTACACCCACGGCGCGGTCAGGGATGGTTTACCAGGATTTTGTCTGTGTGGTGTAGGTACAGCCACCGCACTGTTAAGGAGGGAGTACCAGGATTTTGTCCGTGTGGTGTAGGTACACCCACGGCACTGTTAAGGAGGGAGTTCCAGGATTTTGTCCGTGTGGTGTAGGTACATCCACGGCGCTGTTAAGGAGGGAGTTCCAGGATTTTGTCCGTGTGGTGTAGGTACACCCACGGCACTGTTAAGGAGGGAGTTCCAGGATTTTGTCCGTGTGGTGTCGGTACACCCACGGCGCTGATAGGGAGAGAGTTCCATTATTTTTTCCGTGAGTTGTAGGTACACCCACGGCGCTGTTAGGGAGGGAGTCCCGCGATTTTGTCCGTGTGGTGTAGATGCACCCGCGGCGCTGTAAGGGAGAGAGTTCCATTATTTTTTCCGTGAGTTGTAGGTACACCCACGGCGCTGTTAGGTAGGGAGTTCCAGGATTTTGTCCGTGTGGTGTTGGTACACCCACGGCGCTGTTAGGGAGGGAGTTCCAGGATTTTGTCCGTGTGGTGTAGGTACACCCACGGCGCTGTTAGGGAGGGAGTTCCAAGAATTTGTCCCTTGTTGTGTAGGTACACCCACGGCGCTGTTAGGGCGGGAGTTCCAGGATTTTGTCCGTGTGGTGTAGGTACACCCACGGCGCTGTTAGGGAGGGAGTTCCGGGATTTTGTCCGTGTGGTGTAGGTACACCCACGACGCTGTCAGGGAGGGTGTTCCAGGATTTTGTCTGTGTGGTGTAGGTACAGCCACGGCACTGTTAAGGAGGGAGTTCCAGGATTTTGTCCCTGTGGTGTTGGTACACCCGCGGCGCTGATAGGGAGAGATTTCCATTATTTTTTCCGTGAGTTGTAGGTACACCCACGGCGCTGTTAAGGAGGGAGTTCCAGGATTTTGTCCGTGTGGTGTAAGTACACCCACGGCGCGGTCAGGGATGGTTTACCAGGATTTTGTCTGTGTGGTGTAGGTACAGCCACCGCACTGTTAAGGAGGGAGTACCAGGATTTTGTCCGTGTGGTGTAGGTACACCCACGGCACTGTTAAGGAGGGAGTTCCAGGATTTTCTCCGTGTGGTGTAGGTACATCCACGGCGCTGTTAAGGAGGGAGTTCCAGGATTTTGTCCGTGTGGTGTAGGTACACCCACGGCACTGTTAAGGAGGGAGTTCCAGGATTTTGTCCGTGTGGTGTCGGTACACCCACGGCGCTGATAGGGAGAGAGTTCCATTATTTTTTCCGTGAGTTGTAGGTACACCCACGGCGCTGTTAGGGTGGGAGTTCCAGGATTTTGTCCGTGTGGTCTAGGTACACCCACGGCGCGGTTAGGGAGGGAGTTCCGGGATTTTGTCTGTGTGGTGTAGGTACACCCACGGCGCTGTTAGGGAGGGAGTTCCAGGATTTTGTCCGTTTGGTGTAGGTACACCCACGGCGCTGTTAGGCAGGGAGTCCCGGGTTTTTGTCCGTGAGTTGTAGGTACACCCACGGCGCTCTTAGGGAGGGTGTTCCTGGATTTTGTCCGTGTGGTGTAGGTACACCCACGGCGCTGTTTAGGGAGAGAGTTCCATTATTTTTTCCGTGAGTTGTAGGTACATCCACGGCGCTGTTAGGGAGGGAGTTCCAGGATTTTGTCCGTGTGGTGTAGGTACACCCACGGCGCTGTTAGGGATGGAGGTCCAGGATTTTGTCCGTGTGTTGTAGGTACACCCACGGCGCTGTTAGGGAGGGAGTTCCAGGATTTTGTCCGTGTGGTGTAGGTACACCCACGGCGCTGTTAGGGATGGAGGTCCAGGATTTTGTCCGTGTGGTGTAGGTACACCCACGGCGCTGTTAGGGAGGGAGTTCCAGGATTTTGTCCGTGTGGTGTAGGTACACCCACGGCGCTGTTAGGGAGGGATTTCCAGGATTTTGTCCGTATGGTGTAGGTACACCCGCGGTGCTGTTAGGGAGGGAGTTGCCAGGATTTTGTCCGTGTGGTGTAGGTACACCCACGGCGCAGTTTGGGAGGGAGGTCCAGGATTTTGTCCCTTGTTGTGTAGGTACACCCACGGCGGTGTTAGGGAGGGAGTTCCAGGATTTTGTCCGTTTGGTGTAGGTACACCCACGGCGCTGTCAGGGAGGGTGTTCCAGGATTTTGTCTGTGTGGTGTAGGTACAGCCACGGCACTGTTAAGGAGGGAGTTCCAGGATTTTGTCCGTGTGGTGTAGGTACATCCACGGCGCTGTTAAGGAGGGAGTTCCAGGATTTTGTCCGTGTGGTGTAGGTACACCCACGGCACTGTTAAGGAGGGAGTTCCAGGATTTTGTCCGTGTGGTGTAGTTACACCCGCGGCGCTGATAGGGAGAGAGTTCCATTATTTTTTCCGTGAGTTGTAGGTACACCCACGGCGCTGTTAGGGAGGGATTTCCAGGATTTTGTCCGTGTGGTCTAGGTACACCCACGGCACGGTTAGGGAGGGAGTTCCGGGATTTTGTCCGTGTGGTGTAGGTACACCCACGGCGCTGTTAGGGAGGGAGTTCCAGGATTTTGTCCGTTTGGTGTAGGTACACCCACGGCGCTGTTAGGGAGGGAGTCCCGGGATTTTGTCCGTGAGTTGTAGGTACACCCACGGCGCTCTTAGGGAGGGTGTTCCAGGATTTTGTCCGTGTGGTGTAGGTACACCCGCGGCGCTGTTAGGGAGAGAGTTCCATTATTTTTTCCGTGAGTTGTAGGTACACCCACGGCGCTGTTAGGGAGGGAGTTCCAGGATTTTGTCTGTGTGGTGTAGGTACACCCGCGGCGCTGATAGGGAGAGAGTTCCATTATTTTTTCCGTGAGTTGTAGGTACACACACGGCGCTGTTAGGGAGGACGTTCCAGGATTTTGTCCGTGTGGTCTATGTACACCCACGGCGCTATTAGGGAGGGAGTTCCTGGATTTTGTCCGTGTGGTGTAGGTACACCCACGGCGCTGTTAGGGAGGGAGTTCCAGGATTTTGTCCGTGTGGTGTAAGTACAGACACGGCGCTGTTTGGGAGGGAGTTCCAGGATTTTGTCCGTGTGGTGTAGGTACACCCACGGTGCTGTTAGGGAGGGAGTTCAAGGCTTTTGTCCGTGTGATGTAGGTACACCCACGGCGCTGTTAGGGGGGGAGTTCCAGGATTTTGTCCGTGTGATGTAGGGACACCCACGGCGCTGTTAGGGAGGGAGGTCCAGGATTTTGTCCCGTGTGGTGTAGGTACACCCACGGCACTGTTAGGGAGGGAGTTCCAGGATTTTGTCCGTGTGATGTAGGGACACCCACGGCGCTGTTAGGGTGGGAGGTCCAGGATTTTGTCCCGTGTGGTATAGGTACACCCACGGCGCTGTTAGGGAGGGAGTTCCAGGATTTTGTCCGTGTGGTGTAAGTACAGACACGGTGCTGTTAGGGAGGGTGTTCCAGTTTTTGTCCGTGTGGTGTAGGTACACCCACGGCACTGTTAGGGAGGGAGTTCCAGGATTTTGTCCGTTTGGTGTAGGTACACCCATGGCGCTGTTAGGGAGGGTGTTCTAGGATTTTGTCTGTGTGGTGTAGGTACACCCACGGCGCTGTTAGGGAGCGAGTTCCAGGATTTTGTCTGTGTGGTGTAGGTACAGCCACAGCACTGTAAAGGATGGAGTTCCAGGATTTTGACCGTGTGTTGTTGGTACACCCGGGGTGCTGATTGGGAGAGAGTTCCATTATTTTTTCCGTGAGTTGTAGGTACACCCACGGCGCTGTTAGGGAGGAAGTTCCAGGATTTTGTCCGTGTGGTCTAGGTACACCCACGGCACTCTTAGGGAGGGAGTTCCGGGATTTTGTCCGTGTGGTGTAGGTACACCCACGGCGCTGTTAAGGAGGGACTTCCGGAATTTTGTCCGTGAGTTATACGTACACCCACGGCGCTCTTAGGGAGGGTGTTCCAGGATTTTGTCCGTGTGGTGTAGGTACACCCACGGCGCTGTTAAGGAGGGAGTTCCAGGATTTTGTCCGTGTGGTAGGTACACCCACGGCGCTGTTAGGGAGGGAGTTCCAGGATTTTGTCCGTGTGGTGTAGGTACACCCACGGCGCTGTTCGGGAGGGAGTTCCAGGATTTTGTCCGTGTGGTGTAAGTACAGACACGGCGCTGTTAAGGAGGGAGTTCCAGGATTTTGTCCGTTTGGTGTAGGTACACCCACGGCGCTGTTAGGGAGGGAGTTCCAGGATTTTGTCCATGAGTTGTACGTGCAAACACGGCACTGTGAGGGAGGGAGTTCCAGGATTTTGTCCGTTTGGTGCAGGTACACCCACGGCGCTGTCAGGGATGGTTTTCCAGGATTTTGTCTGTGTGGTGTAGGTACACCCACTGCGCTCTTAGGGAGGGAGTTCCAGGATTTTGTCCGTGTTGTCTAGGTACACCCACGGCGCGGTTAGGGACGGAGTTCTGGGATTTTGTCCGTGTGGTGTAGCTACACCCACGGCGCTGTTAGGGAGGGAGTTCCAGGATTTTGTCCGTTTGGTGTAGGTACACCCACGGCGCTGTTAGGGAGGGAGTCCCGCGATTTTGTCCGTGAGTTGTAGGTACACCCACGGCGCTGTTAGGTAGGGAGTTCCAGGATTTTGTCCGTGTGGTGTTGGTACACACACGGCGCTGTTAGGGAGGGAGTTCCAGGATTTTGTCCGTGTGGTGTAGGTACACCCACGGCGCTGTTAGGGAGGGAGTTCCAGGAATTTGTCCCTTGTTGTGTAGGTACACCCACGGCGCTGTTAGGGAGGGAGTTCCAGGATTTTGTCATTGTGGTGTAGGTACACCCACGGCGCTGTTAGGGAGGGAGTTCCAGGATTTTGTCCCTGTTGTGTAGGTACACCCGCGGTGCTGTTAGGGAGGGAGTTCCAGGATTTTGTCCGTGTGGTGTAGGTACACCCACGGCGCTGTTAGGGCGGGAGTTCCAGGATTTTGTCCGTTTGGTGTAGGTACACCCACGACGCTGTCAGGGAGGGTGTTCCAGGATTTTGTCTGTGTGGTGTAGGTACAGCCACGGCACTGTTAAGGAGGGAGTTCCAGGATTTTGTCCCTGTGGTGTTGGTACACCCGCGGCGCTGATAGGGAGAGATTTCCATTATTTTTTCCGTGAGTTGTAGGTACACCCACGGCGCTGTTAAGGAGGGAGTTCCAGGATTTTGTCCGTGTGGTGTAGGTACAGCCACGGCACTGTTAAGGAGGGAGTACCAGGATTTTGTCCGTGTGGTGTAGGTACATCCACGGCGCTGTTAGGCAGGGAGTTCTAGGATTTTGTCCGTGTGGTGTAGGTACATCCACGGCACTGTTAAGGAGGGAGTTCCAGGATTTTGTCCGTGTGGTGTAGATACATCCACGGCGCTGTTAAGGAGGGAGTTCCAGTATTTTGTCCGTGTGGTGTAGGTACACCCACGGCACTGTTAAGGAGTGAGTTCCAGGATTTTGTCCGTGTGGTGTAGGTACATCCACGGCGCTGTTAAGGAGGGAGTTCCAGGATTTTGTCCGTGTGGTGTAGGTACACCCACGGCACTGTTAAGGAGGGAGTTCCTGGATTTTGTCCGTGTGGTGTAGGTACACCCGCGGCGCTGATAGGGAGAGAGTTCCATTATTTTTTCCGTGATTTGTAGGTACACCCACGGCGCTGTTAGGGAGTGAGTTCCAGGATTTTGTCCGTGTGGTCTAGGTACACCCATGGCGCGGTTAGGGAGGGAGTTCCGGGATTTTGTCCGAGTGGTGTAGGTACACCCACGGCGCTGTTAGGGAGGGAGTTCCAGGATTTTGTCCGTTTGGTGTAGGTACACCCATGGCGCTGTTACGGAGGGAGTCCCGGGATTTTGTCCGTGAGTTGTAGGTACACCCACGGCGCTCTTAGGGAGGGTGTTCCAGGATTTTGTCCGTGTGGTGTAGGTACACCCGCGGCGCTGTTAGAGAGAGAGTTCCATTATTTTTTCCGTGAGTTGTAGGTACACCCACGGCGCTGTTAGGGAGGGAGTTCCCGGATTTTGTCCGTGTGGTGTTGGTACACACACGGCGCTGTTAGGGAGGGAGTTCCAGGATTTTGTCCATGTGGTGTAGGTACACCCACGGCGCTGTTAGGGATGGAGTTCCAGGATTTTGTCCGTGTGGTGTAGGTACACCCAGGGCGCTGTTAGGGAGGGAGTTCCAGGATTTTGTCTGTGTGGTGTAGGTACACCCACGGCACTGTTAGGGAGGGAGTTCCAGGATTTTGTCCGTGTGGTGTAGGTACACCCGCGGTGCTGTTAGGGAGGGAGTTCCAGCATTTTGTCCGTGTGGTGTAGGTACACCCACGGCGCAGTTAGGGAGGGATTTCCAGGATTTTGTCCCTTGTTGTGTAGGTACACCCACGGTGCTGTTAGGGAGGGAGTTCCAGGATTTTGTCCGTTTGCTGTAGGTACACCCACGGCACTGTTAGGGAGGGAGTTCCAGGATTTTGTCCGTGTGGTGTAGGTACACCCACGGCGCTGTCAGGGAGGGTGTTCCAGGATTTTGTCTGTGTGGTGTAGGTACAGCCACGGCACTGTTAAGGAGGGAGTTCCAGGATTTTGTCCGTGTAGTGTTGGTACACCCGCGGCGCTGATAGGGAGAGAGTTCCATTATTTTTTCCGTGAGTTGTAGGTACACCCACGGCGCTGTTAAGGAGGGAGGTCCAGGATTTTGTCCGTGTGGTGTAGGTACATCCACGGCGCTGTTAGGCAGGGAGTTCCAGGATTTTGTCCGTGTGGTGTAGGTACATCCACGGCGCTGTTAAGGAGGGAGTTCCAGGATTTTGTCCGTGTGGAGTAGGTACATCCACGGTGCTGTTAAGGAGGGAGTTCCAGGATTTTGTTCGTGTGGTATAGGTACACCCACGGCACTGTTAAGGAGGGAGTTCCAGGATTTTGTCCGTGTGGTGTAGGTACACCCACGGCACTGTTAAGGAGGGAGTTCCAGGATTTTTTCCGTGTGGTGTAGGTACACCCACGGCACTGTTAAGGAGGGAGTTCCAGGATTTTGTCCGTGTGGTGTAGGTACACCCGCGGCGCTGTCAGGGAGAGAGTTCCATTATTTTTTCCGTGAGTTGTAGGTACACCCACGGCGCTGTTAGTGAGGGAGTTCCAGGATTTTGTCCCGTGTGGTGGAGGTACACCCACGGCGCTGTTAGGGAGGGAGTTCCAGGATTTTGTCCGTGTGGTGTAGGTGCACCCACGGCGCAGTTCGGGAGGGAGTTCCAGGATTTTGTCTGTTTGGTGTAGGTACACTCACGGCGCTGTTAGGGAGGGAGTTCCAGGTTTTTGTCCGTGTGATGTAGGTACACCCACGGCGCTGTTAGGGAGGGAGTTCCAGGATTTTGTCTTTGTGGTGTAGGTGCACCCACGGCGCTGTAAGGGAGGGAGTTCCAGGATTTTGTCCGTGGCGTGTAGGTACACCCACGGCGCTGTTATGGAGGGAGTTCCAGGATTTTGTCCCTGTGGTGTAGGTACACCCATGGCGCTGTTAAGGAGGGAGTTCCAGGATTTTGTCCGTGTGGTGTAGGTACACCCGCGGCGCTGATAGGGAGAGAGTTCCATTATTTTTTCCGTGAGTTGTAGGTACACCCACGGCGCTGTTAGGGAGGGAGTTCCAGGATTTTGTCCCGTGTGGTGTAGGTACAGCCACGGCGCTGTTAGGGAGGGAGTTCCAGGATTTTGTCTGTTTGGTGTAGGTACACTCACGGCGCTGTTAGGGAGGGAGTTCCAGGATTTTGTCCGTGAGTTGTAGGTACACCCGCGGCGCTGTTAGGGAGAGAGTTCCATTATTTTTTCCGTGAGTTGTAGGTACACCCACGGCGCTGTTAGGGAGGGAGTTCCAGGTTTTTGTCCGTGTGATGTAGGTGCACCCACGGCGCTGTTAGGGAGGGAGTTCCAGGATTTTGTCCCTGTGGTGTAGGTACACCTACGGCGCTGTTAGGGAGGGAGTTCCGGGATTTTGACTGTGAGTTGTAGGTACACCCACGGCGCTGTTAGGGAGGGAGTTCCAGGATTTTGTCCGTGTGGCGTAGGTACACCCGCTGCGCTGTTAGGGAGAGAGTTCCATTATTTTTTCCGTGATTTGTAGGTACACCCACGGCGCTGTTAGGGAGGGAGTTCCAGGATTTTATCCCGTGTGTTGTAGGTACACCCACGGCGCTTTTAGGGAGGGAGTTCCAGGATTTTGTCCGTGTAGTTTAGGTACACCCACGGCGCTGTTAGGGAGTGAGTTCCGGGATTTTTTCCGTGAGTTGTAGGTACACCCACGGCGCTGTTAGGGAGGGAGTTCCAGGATTTTGTCCGTGTGGCGTAGGTACTCCCGCGGTGCTGTTAGGGAGAGAGTTCCATTATTTTTTCCGTGATTTGTAGGTACACCCACGGCGCTGTTAGGGAGGGAGTTCCAGGATTTTGTCCGTGTGTTGTAGGTACACCCACGGCGCTGTTAGGGAGGGAGTTCCAGGATTTTGTCCGTGTGCTGCAGGTACACCCACGGCGCTGTTAGGGAGGGAGTTCCAGGATTTTGTCCCTGTGGTGTAGGTACACCCACGGCGCTGTTAGGGAGGGAGTTCCAGGATTTTGTCCGTGTGGTGTAGGTACACCCACGGTGCTGTTAGGGAGGGAGTTCCAGGATTTTGTCCGTGTGGTGTAGGTACACCCACGGCGCTGTTAGGGAGGGAGTTCCGGGATTTTGTCTGTGTGGTGTAGGTACACCCACGGCGCTGATAGGGAGGGAGTTCCAGGATTTTGTCCGTGTGGTGTAGGTACACCCACGGCGCTGTTAGGGAGGGAGTTCCAGGATTTTGTCCGTGTGGTGTAGGTACACCCACGGCGCTGTTAGGAAGGGAGTTCCAGGATTTTGTCCGTGTGGTGTAGGTACACCCACGGCGCTGTTAGGGAGGGTGTTCCAGGATTTTGTCCGTGTGGTGTAGGTACATCCACGGCGCTGTTAGGGAGGGAGTTCCCGGATTTTGTCCGTGTGGTGTTGGTACACACACGGCGCTGTTATGGAGGGAGTTCCAGGATTTAGTCCATGTGGTGTAGGTACACCCACGGCGCTGTTAGGGATGGAGTTCCAGAATTTTGTCCGTGTGGCGTAGGTACTCCCGCGGTGCTGTTAGGGAGAGAGTTCCATTATTTTTTCCGTGATTTGTAGGTACTCCCACGGCGCTGTTAGGGAGGGAGTTCCAGGATTTTGTCCGTGTGTTGTAGGTACACCCACGGCGCTGTTAGGGAGGGAGTTCCAGGATTTTGTCCGTGTGCTGCAGGTACACCCACGGCGCTGTTAGGGAGGGAGTTCCAGGATTTTGTCCCTGTGGTGTAGGTACACCCACGGCGCTGTTAGGGAGGGAGTTCCAGGTTTTTGTCCGTGTGATGTAGGTGCACCCACGGCGCTGTTAGGGAGGGAGTTCCAGGATTTTGTCCCTGTGGTGTAGGTACACCTACGGCGCTGTTAGGGAGGGAGTTCCGGGATTTTGACTGTGAGTTGTAGGTACACCCACGGCGCTGTTAGGGAGGGAGTTCCAGGATTTTGTCCGTGTGGCGTAGGTACACCCGCTGCGCTGTTAGGGAGAGAGTTCCATTATTTTTTCCGTGATTTGTAGGTACACCCACGGCGCTGTTAGGGAGGGAGTTCCAGGATTTTATCCCGTGTGTTGTAGGTACACCCACGGCGCTTTTAGGGAGGGAGTTCCAGGATTTTGTCCGTGTAGTTTAGGTACACCCACGGCGCTGTTAGGGAGTGAGTTCCGGGATTTTTTCCGTGAGTTGTAGGTACACCCACGGCGCTGTTAGGGAGGGAGTTCCAGGATTTTGTCCGTGTGGCGTAGGTACTCCCGCGGTGCTGTTAGGGAGAGAGTTCCATTATTTTTTCCGTGATTTGTAGGTACACCCACGGCGCTGTTAGGGAGGGAGTTCCAGGATTTTGTCCGTGTGTTGTAGGTACACCCACGGCGCTGTTAGGGAGGGAGTTCCAGGATTTTGTCCGTGTGCTGCAGGTACACCCACGGCGCTGTTAGGGAGGGAGTTCCAGGATTTTGTCCCTGTGGTGTAGGTACACCCACGGCGCTGTTAGGGAGGGAGTTCCAGGATTTTGTCCGTGTGGTGTAGGTACACCCACGGTGCTGTTAGGGAGGGAGTTCCAGGATTTTGTCCGTGTGGTGTAGGTACACCCACGGCGCTGTTAGGGAGGGAGTTCCGGGATTTTGTCTGTGTGGTGTAGGTACACCCACGGCGCTGATAGGGAGGGAGTTCCAGGATTTTGTCCGTGTGGTGTAGGTACACCCACGGCGCTGTTAGGGAGGGAGTTCCAGGATTTTGTCCGTGTGGTGTAGGTACACCCACGGCGCTGTTAGGAAGGGAGTTCCAGGATTTTGTCCGTGTGGTGTAGGTACACCCACGGCGCTGTTAGGGAGGGTGTTCCAGGATTTTGTCCGTGTGGTGTAGGTACACCCACGGCGCTGTTAGGGAGGGAGTTCCAGGATTTTGTCCATGTGGTGTAGGTACACCCACAGCGTTGTTAGGGAGTGAGTTCCTGGATTTTGACCCAGCGACAGTGAAGCAACGGCCGATATATTTCCAAGTCAGGATGGTGAGGTACTTGGAGGGGAACCTCCAGGTTGGGGTGTTCCCATGTGTCTGCTGCCCTTGTCCTTCTAGATGGTGGAGCTCGTGTGTTTGGAAGCTGCTGTCTCAGGAGCCTTGGTGAGTTGCTGCAGTGCATCTTGTAGATGGTGCACACACTGCTGCTACTGTGCGTCGGTGGTGGAGGGAGTGAATGTTTGTGGATGGGGGGGCCGATCAAGCGGGACTGCTTTGTCCTGGACGGTGTCGAGCTTCTTGAGTCTTTTGGGAGCTGCAACTCATCCAGGGAAGTGGGGAGTATCCCATCACACTCCTGACTTGTGCCTTGTAGATGGTGGACAGGCTTTGGGGGAGTCAGGAGGTGAGTGACTCTCCGCAGGATTCCCAGCCTCTGACCTGCTCTTGTAGCCACAGTGTTTATATGGCTGGTCCCAGTTCAGTGTCTGGTCAATGGTAACCCCCAGGATGTTGATAGTGGGGGATTCAGTGAGGCTGACATTGAACATCAAGGGGGCGATGGTTAAATTCTCTCTTGCTGGGAGATGGTCATTGCCTGGCACTTGTGTGGAGTGAATGTTACTCACCACTTGTCAGTCCAAACCTGGATATTGTCCAGGTCTTGCTGCATTTGGACATGGGCTGCTTCAGTGTCTGAGGAGCCGGGAATGGTGCTGAACATTGTGAATCATCAGCGAACATCCCCACTTCTGACCCTATGGTGGAAGGAAGGATTACTAATTCTTGAATTTTCATTTTTATATAGTATTGCGATTTGAGATTGCTTCCCCTTCAGACATTCAGTAAATGTTTAACTTATGTGTGAATATATTTTTAATGTAAGTGATCATCTCCGTCCCCCTTCACCCCGAGCTCCAAACACACGCACACACACGCACCACGTTTCCATCAGCATCTCCTGTGATTCAGCATTGGGACGGCTGGTAACCTGAGGGAGTT
>JANJGN010001577.1:125000-126892 GCA_026770705.1 Isurus oxyrinchus
CACTCTCTCTCTCGCACGCACGCACTCTCTCGCACGCACGCACTCTCTCGCACGCACTCTCTCTCTCGCACGCACTCTCTCTCTCGCACGCACTCTCTCTCTCGCACGCACTCTCTCTCTCGCACGCACTCTCTCTCTCGCACGCACTCTCTCTCTCGCACGCACTCTCTCTCTCGCACGCACTCTCTCTCTCGCACGCACTCTCTCGCACGCACTCTCTCTCTCGCACGCACTCTCTCTCTCGCACGCACTCTCTCTCTCGCACGCACTCTCTCTCTCGCACGCACTCTCTCTCTCGCACGCACTCTCTCTCTCGCACGCACTCTCTCTCTCGCACGCACTCTCTCTCTCGCACGCACTCTCTCTCTCGCACGCACTCTCTCTCTCGCACGCACTCTCTCTCTCGCACGCACTCTCTCTCTCGCACGCACTCTCTCTCTCGCACGCACTCTCTCTCTCGCACGCACTCTCTCTCTCGCACGCACTCTCTCTCTCGCACGCACTCTCTCTCTCGCACGCACTCTCTCTCTCGCACGCACTCTCTCTCTCGCACGCACTCTCTCTCTCGCACGCACTCTCTCTCTCGCACGCACTCTCTCTCTCGCACGCACTCTCTCTCTCGCACGCACTCTCTCTCTCGCACGCACTCTCTCTCTCGCACGCACTCTCTCTCTCGCACGCACTCTCTCTCTCGCACGCACTCTCTCTCTCGCACGCACTCTCTCTCTCGCACGCACTCTCTCTCTCGCACCGCACTCTCTCTCTCGCACGCACTCTCTCTCTCGCACGCACTCTCTCTCTCGCACGCACTCTCTCTCTCGCACGCACTCTCTCTCTCGCACGCACTCTCTCTCTCGCACGCACTCTCTCTCTCGCACGCACTCTCTCTCTCGCACGCACTCTCTCTCTCGCACGCACTCTCTCTCTCGCACGCACTCTCTCTCTCGCACGCACTCTCTCTCTCGCACGCACTCTCTCTCTCGCACGCACTCTCTCTCTCGCACGCACTCTCTCTCTCGCACGCACTCTCTCTCACACACTCTCACACACACACTCTCTCTCACTCTCACTCACACACACACACTCTCTCTCACACGCGCTCTTTCTCTCACACGTGCTCTTTCTCTCTCACACGCTCTTTCTCTCTCACACGCGCTCTTTCTCTCTCACACATGCTCTCTCACACACGGTCTCTCACACACGGTCTCTCACACACACTCTCACACTCACTCCCTCTGGCCCCCACGCTCACTCTCACACTCACTCCCTCTGGCCCCCACGCTCACTCCCTCCCTCTGGCCCCCACGCTCACTCCCTCCCTCTCGCCCCCACGCTCACTCCCTCCCTCTCGCCCCCACGCTCACTCCCTCCCTCTCGCCCACGCTCCTCCCTCCCTCTCGCCCCCACGCTCACTCCCTCCCTCTCGCCCCCACGCTCACTCCCTCCCTCTCGCCCCCACGCTCACTCCCTCCCTCTCGCCCCCACGCTCACTCCCTCCCTCTCGCCCCCACGCTCACTCCCTCCCTCTCGCCCCCACGCTCACTCCCTCCCTCTCGCCCCCACGCTCACTCCCTCCCTCTCGCCCCCACGCTCACTCCCTCCCTCTCGCCCCCCACGCTCACTCCCTCCCTCTCGCCCCCACGCTCACTCCCTCCCTCTCGGCCCCCACGCTCACTCCCTCCCTCTGGCCCCCACGCTCACTCCCTCCCTCTGGCCCCCACGCTCACTCCCTCCCTCTGGCCCCCACGCTCACTCCCTCCCTCTGGCCCCCACGCTCACCTCCCTCCCTCTCGCCCCCACGCTCACTCCCTCCCTCTCGCCCCCACGCTCACTCCCTCCCTCTCGCCCCCACGCTCACTCCCTCCCTCTCGCCCCCACGCTCACTCCCTCCC
>JANJGN010001578.1:0-10000 GCA_026770705.1 Isurus oxyrinchus
GACAGTGTATCTAATGCACTGTGACACCCGGTCCCAGAGGGGGATAGGACAGTGTATCTAACTCACTGTGACAACCGGTCCCAGATGGGGAAAGGACAGCGTATCTAACGCACTGTGACACCCGGTCCCAGAGTGGGAAAGGACAGTGTATCTAACGCACTGTAACACCCGGTCCCAGAGGGGAAAAGACAGTGTATCTAACGCACTGTGACAACCGGTCCCAGAGGGGGAAAGGACAGTGTATCTAATGCACTGTGACACCCGGACCCAGAGGGGGAAAGGACAGCGTATCTAACGCACTGTGACACCCGGTCCCAGAGGGGGAAAGGACAGTGTATCTAACGCATTGTGACACCCTGTCCCAGAGGGGGAAAGGACAGCGTATCTAACGTACTGTGACACCCGGTCCCAGAGGGGGGAAAGGACAGTGTATCTAACGCATTGTGACTCCCGGTCCCAGATGGGGAATGGACAGTGTATCTAACACACTGTGACACCCGGTCCCAGAGGGGGAAATGACAGTGTATCTAACGCACTGTGTCACCCGGTCCCAGAGGGGGAAATGACAGTGTATCTAACGCACTGTGACTCCCGGTCCCAGATGGGGAATGGACAGTGTATCTAACGCACTGTGACACCCGGTCCCAGAGGGGGAAAGGACAGCGTATCTAACGCACTGTGACACCCGGTCCCAGAGGGGGAAAGGACAGTGTATCTAACGCACTGTGACACCCGGTCCCAGAGGGGGAAAGGACAGTGTATCTAACGCACTGTCACACCCAGTCCCAGAGGGGGAAAGGACAGTGTATCTAACGCACTGTGACACCCGGTCCCAGAGGGGGAAAGGACAGTGTATCTAATGCACTGTGACACCTGGTCCCAGGAGGGGAAAGGACAGTGTATCTAACGCACAGTGATACCCGGTCCCAGAGGGGGAAAGGACAGTGTATCTAACGCACTGTGATACCCGGTCCCAGAGGGGGAAAGGACAGCGTATCTAACGTACTGTGACACCCGGTCCCAGAGGGGGGAACGGACAGTGTATCTAACGCACTGTGACACCCGGTCCCAGAGGGGGAAAGGACAGTGTATCTAACGCACTGTGACACCCGGTCCCAGAGGGGGAAAGGACAGTGTATCTTACTCACTGTGACACCCGGTCCCAGAGGGGGAAAGGACAGTGTATCTAACGCACTGTGACACCCGGTCCCAGAGGCGGAACGGACAGTGTATTTTACTGTGACACCCGGTCCCAGAGGGGGAAAGGACAACGTATCTAATGCACTGTGACACCCGGTCCCAGAGGGGGAAAGGTCAGTGTATCTAACGCACTGTGACACCCGGTCCCGAGGGGGAAAGTACACTGTACCTAACGCACTGTGACACCCGGTCCCCGAGGGGGAAAGGACAGTGTATCTAATGCACTGTGACACCCTGTCCCAGAGGGGGAAAGGACAGTGTATCTTACGCACTGTGACTCCCGGTCCCAGATGGGGAATGGGCAGTATATCTAATGCACTGTGACACCCGGTCCTAGAGGGGGAAAGGACAGTGTATCTAGTGCACTGTGACACCCGGTCCCAGAGGGGGAAAGGACAGTGTATCTAACGCACTGTGACACCCTGTCCCAGAGGGGGAAAGGACAGTGTATCTAACGCACTGTGACACCCGGTCCCAAAAGGGGAAAGGACAGTGTATCTAACGCACTGTGACACCCGGTCCAAGAGGGGGAAAGGACAGTGTATCTAACGCACTGTGACACCCGGTCCCAGAGGGGGAAAGGACAGTGTATCTAACGCACTGTGACACCCGGTCCCAGAGGGTGAAAGGACAGTGTATCTAACTCACTGTGATACCCGGTCCCAGAGGGGGAAAGGACAGTGTATCTAACGCACTGTAACACCCGGTCCCAGAGGGGGAAAGGACAGTGTATCTAACGCACTGTGACACCCGGTCCCAGAGGGTGAAAGGACAGTGTATCTAACTCACTGTGATACCCGGTCCCAGAGGGGGAAAGGACAGTGTATCTAACGCACTGTAACACCCGGTCCCAGAGGGGGAAAGGACAGTATCTAACGCACTGTGACACCCGGTCCCAGAGGGGGAAAGGACAGTGTTTCTAACGCACTGTGACACCCGGTCCCAGAGGGGGAAAGGGCAGTGTATCTAACGCACTATGACACCCGGTCCCAGAGGGGGAAATTACTGTGTATCTAAAGCACAGTGACACCCGGTCCCAGAGGGGGAAAGGACAGTGTATCTAACGCATTGTGACACCCGGTCCCAGAGGGGGAAAGGGCAGTGTATCTAACGCACTGTGACACCCGGTCCCAGAGGGGGAAAGGACAGTGTATCTAACGCACTGTGACACCCGGTCCAAGGAGGGGAAAAGGACAGCGTATCTAACGCACTGTAACACCCGGTCCCAGAGGGGGAAAGGGCAGTGTATCTAACACACTGTGACACCCAGTCCCAAAGGGGGACAGGGCTGTGTAACTTACCGCAAGATGTTTGGTAGTAGCAGAATCCATCTGAAATGAGATAGAAAGAAGTGTAATTACTATTCGTATAGAGAGAGGACAGACTGGGGAACAGAGGGATAGAGAGAGGGGACAGACTGGGGAACAGAGGGATAGAGAGAGAGAGGACAGACTGGGGAACAGAGGGATAGAGAGAGGGGACAGACTGGGGAACAGAGGGATAGAGAGAGGGGACAGACTGGGGAACAGAGGAATAGAGAGAGGGGACAGACTGGGGAACAGAGGGATAGAGAGAGGGGACAGACTGCGGAACAGAGGGATAGAGAGAGGGGACAGACTGGGGAACAGAGGGATAGAGAGAGGGGACAGACTGGGGAACAGAGGGACAGAGAGAGGGGACAGACTGGGGAACAGAGGGATAGAGACAGGGGACAGACTGGGGAACAGAGGGATAGAGAGAGGGGACAGACTGGGGAACAGAGGGATAGAGAGAGGGGACAGACTGGGGTACAGAGGGATGGAGAGAGGGGACAGACTGGGGAACAGAGGGATAGAGAGAGGGGACAGACTGGGGAACAGAGGGATAGAGAGAGGGGACAGACTGGGGAACAGAGGGATAGAGAGAGAGGGACAGACTGGGGAACAGAGGGATAGAGAGAGAGGGGACAGACTGGGGAACAGAGGGATAGAGAGAGGGGACAGACTGGGGAACAGAGGGATAGAGAGAGAGGGACAGACTGGGGAACAGAGGGATAGAGAGAGAGGGGACAGACTGGGGAACAGAGGGATAGAGAGAGGGGACAGACTGGGGAACAGAGAGATAGAGAGAGGGGACAGACTGGGGAACAGAGGGATAGAGAGAGGGGACAGACTGGGGAACAGAGGGATAGAGAGAGTGGACAGACTGGGGAACAGAGGGATAGAGAGAGGGGACAGACTGGGGAACAGAGGGATAGAGAGAGGGGACAGACTGGGGAACAGAGGGATAGAGAGAGGGGACAGACTGGGGAACAGAGGGATAGAGAGAGGGGACAGACTGGGGAACAGAGGGATAGAGAGAGGGGACAGACTGGGGAACAGAGGGATAGAGGGATAGAGAGAGGGACAGACTGGGGAACAGAGGGATAGAGAGAGGGACAGACTGGGGAACAGAGGGATAGAAAGAGGGGACAGACTGGGGAACAGAGGGATAGAGAGAGGGGACAGACTGCGGAACAGAGGGATAGAGAGAGGGGACAGACTGGGGAACAGAGGGATGGAGAGAGGGGACAGACTGGGGAACAGAGGGATAGAGAGAGGAGACAGACTGGGGAACAGAGTGATAGAGAGAGGGGACAGACTGGGGAACAGAGGGATAGAGAGAGGGGACAGACTGGGGAACAGAGGGATAGAGAGAGAGGACAGACTGGGGGAACAGAGGGATAGAGAGAGGGGACAGACTGGGGAACAGAGGGATAGAGAGAGGGGACAGACTGGGGAACAGAGGGATAGAGAGAGGGGACCGACTGGGGAACAGAGGGATAGATAGAGGGGAACAGACTGGGGAACAGAGGGATGGAGAGAGGGGACAGACTGGGGAACAGAGGGATAGAGAGAGGGGACAGACTGGGGAACAGAGGAATAGGGTGTGGGGACAGACTGGGGAACAGAGGGATAGAGAGAGGGGACAGACTGGGGAACAGAGGGATAGAGAGAGAGGGGACAGACTGGGGAACAGAGGGATAGAGAGAGGGGACAGACTGGGGAACAGAGGGATAGAGAGAGGGGACAGACTGGGGAACAGAGGGATAGTGATAGGGGACAGACTGGGGAACAGAGGGATAGAGAGAGAGGACAGACTGGGGAACAGAGGGGTAGAGAGAGAGGACAGACTGGGGAACAGAGGGATAGAGAGAGGGGACAGACTGGGGAACAGAGGGATAGAGAGAGGGGACAGACTGGGGAACAGAGGGATAGAGAGAGGGGACAGACAGGGGAACAGAGGGATAGAGAGAGGGGACAGACTGGGGAACAGAGGGATAGAGAGAGTGAACAGACTGTGGAACAGAGGGATAGAGAGAGGGGACAGACTGGGGAACAGAGTATTAGAGAGACGGGACAGACTGGGGAACAGAGGGGTAGAGAGAGGGGACAGACTGGGGAACAGAGGGATAGAGAGAGGGGACAGACTGGGGAACAGAGGGGTAGAGAGAGGGGACAGACTGGGGAACAGAGGGATAGAGAGAGGGGTCAGACTGGGGAACAGAGGGATAGAGAGAGGGGACAGACTGGGGGACAGAGGGATAGAGAGAGGGGACAGACTGGGGAACAGAGGGATAGAGAGAGGGGACAGACTAGGGAAAAGATGGATAGAGAGAGAGGGGACAGACTGGGGAACAGAGGGATAGAGAGAGGGGACAGACTGGGGAACACAGGGATAGAGAGAGGGGACAGACTGGGGAACAGAGGGATAGAGAGAGGGGACAGACTGGGGAACAGAGGGATAGAGAGAGGGGACAGACTGGGGAACAGAGGGATAGAGAGAGGGGACAGACAGGGGAACAGAGGGATAGAGAGAGGGGACAGACTGGGTAACAGAGGGCTAGAGAGAGGGGACAGACTGGGGAACAGAGGGATAGAGAGAGAGGGGACAGACTGGGTAACAGAGGGCTCGAGAGAGGGGACAGACTGGGGAACAGAGGGATAGAGAGAGGGGACAGACTGGGGAGCAGAGGGATAGAGAGAGGGGACAGACTGGGGAACAGAGGGATAGAGAGAGGGGACAGACTGGGGAACAGAGGGGTAGAGAGAGAGGACAGACTGGGGAACAGAGGGATAGAGAGAGGGGACAGACTGGGGAACAGAGGGGTAGAGAGAGAGGACAGACTGGGGAACAGAGGGATAGAGAGAGGGGACAGACTGGGGAACAGAGGGATAGAGAGAGGGGACAGACTGGGGAACACAGGGATAGAGAGAGGGGACAGACTGGGGAGCAGAGGGATAGAGAGAGGGGACAGACTGGGGAACAGAGGGATAGAGAGAGGGGACAGACTGGGGATCAGAGGGATAGAGAGAGGGGACAGACTGGGGAACAGAGGGATAGAGAGAGGGGACAGACTGGGGAACAGAGGGATAGAGAGAGGGGACAGACTGGGGAACAGAGGGATAGAGAGAGGGGACAGACTGGGGAACAGAGGGATAGAGAGAGGGGACAGACTGGGGAACAGAGGGATAGAGAGAGGGGACAGACTGGGGGAACAGAGGGATAGAGAGAGGGGACAGACTGGGGAACAGAGGGGTAGAGAGAGAGGACAGACTGGGGAACAGAGGGATAGAGAGAGGGGACAGACTGGGGAACAGAGGGATAGAGAGAGGGGACAGACTGGGGAACAGAGTGATAGAGAGAGGGGACAGACTGGGGAACAGAGGGATAGAGAGAGGGGACAGACTGGGGAACAGAGGGATAGAGAGAGGGGACAGACTGGGTAACAGAGGGATAGAGAGAGGGGACAGACTGGGGAATAGAGGGATAGAGAGAGATGTCTGTGGCCATTTACCCTTCCCTCCTCTGCCACCCTTTGACAGTTCTCTCACGTTGTGTAGTCCCCGCTGGACCCAGCCCCCTCCCCATTTCTCTGTAAATTTACCCCAGCTACCTCTTCTCCGATTCCCCATTCCGAGCGTTCCTATTGATTCCCCTCCCACCGCCCTTTCAGGCAGCACCTTCCAGATCACAGCAACTCGCTGGGTCCCAAATAAAATGTTTCCCCTTCTCTGCCTCTGGTTCCTTCCCCAATCGCCTTCAATCCGTGTCCCTCTGCTTCTCGATCCTTCCCCCCCAATGGGAACATTTTCTCCCGATCCGCTCTCTCCCAGACCCCCTCGTGGTTTTGAACACCTCTATGAAATCTCCTCTCCACCTTCTCTTCTCCGAGGAGAACAGTCCCAACTTCTCCAATCTATCCACGGAACTGAAGTTCCTCATCGCTGGAACCATTCTCGTGAATCTTTTCCGCACTCTCTCTCTCTCTCTCTCTGTCTCTGTCTCTGTCTATTTCTCTCTCTCTGTCTCTCTCTCTCTGTCTCTCTCTCTGTCTCTCTCTCTGTCTCTCTCTCTGTCTCTGTCTCTCTGTCTCTGTCTCTTTCTCTCTCTCTGTCTCTCTCTCTGTCTCTCTCTCTCTCTCTCTCCAATACCTTCACATCCTTCCTAAAGTGCGGAGCCCAGAACTGGACACAATACCCCAGCTGAGGCTGAACGAGTGTCTTATACAAGTTCAACATAACCTCCTTGCTCTTGTACCCTACGCCCCTATGAATAAAGCCCAGGATACTGTCTGCTTTATTAACCGCTCTCTCCCCCCTTCAATGATTTATATACATCTCCCACCCATGTTTCCACTTGTGGGAGAAACCAGAACGAGGGGGATTACTTCAATATCAGACGGTCACTAATAAATCCAATCGGGGGGGGGATTCAGGAGCAACTGAATTTACCCATGGGTGGGAGATGTATATAAATCATTGAAGGGGGGAGAGAGCGGTTAATAAAGCAGACAGTATCCTGGGCTTTATTCATTGGGGCGTAGGGTACGAGAGCAAGGAGGTTATGTTGAACTTGTATAAGACACTCGTTCAGCCTCAGCTGGAGTATTGTGTCCCGTTCTGGGCTCCACACTTTAGGAAGGATGTGAAGGTATTGGAGAGAGAGAGAGAGACAGAGCGGAAAAGATTCACGAGAATTTACCCAGAGTAGAACGTGGGACTCGTTCCCACAGGGAGTTGTATTTTATTTGTCCATGGGATGTGGGGTGTCGCTGGCTAGGCCAGCATTTATTGCCCTTCCCTAAATGCCCTTTGTTGAGAGGGCTGTGGGGCTGGAGTCACATGTCGGCCTGACCAGGTGAGGGTGGCAGATTTCCTTACCCAAAGGGCATCGGTGAACCGGACGGGTTTTTACGCCAATCGGGCGGTGGTTTGATTGTCACCGTTAACATTTTGCCTTCCAGGTTTTTGGTGGACTGAAGTTTCACCATATGCCACGGTGGAATTCGGACCCAGAGGCGCCAACACCCTTGCCCTGGGTCTCTGGGCTCCTAGTCCAGTGACGATACCACTATCCCACTGCCTCGCTGGTTGAGGCGAATCGTGTCGATGCGTTTGAGTGGGGGAAGCTGGATAAGCCCCTGAGGGAGAGAGGAATAGAAGGATGTGGGAAGAGGGGGAGATAAAGTTGTGGGGTATTGGGAAGAAGCTCACGAGGGAGCAGGAACGCCAGCACCTGGGGCAGATGTGGGGGGGTGGGGGGGGGGGGGGGGGGTTCGAACGGCCTGTCTCTGGGCCGAAAGCACTTCCGGGGACAAGGAGGAAGGGTCTCGCGTTGCGCAAGGTACGCACCTGTGGCAGACTCGACTTGCGAGAGGCCAAGACCCAGCAGAACGAACAGCATCGCCGTCTCCATTCCGAGCACTGGATTCCCCGAATAAACCCTGGAAGCTTAAACAGAAGACAGAAGGTCAACGTCCCGTGGTGGGTTGGGGGGGGGGGGAATGCGTTCCGGGCCCTCGGAGCACTCGACCGACCTCACTGGCTTTGCCGAGGGGGCAACCGGGAGAGGGTAGACCTGGGTGACGCAGTAGATGTACTATATCTGGGTTCTCACAGCGCCTTTGATAAGGCTGCGCCCACGGCGGGCCAACACAGTAGGTTGGAGCATATGGACTCAAGGGGGTGGGGAACAAGTGAAGAATAGATGGCGAGCTTGCTTCAAACCAGAAAGCAGAGGGCGAGAGAAGGTGGAAAGTAGCCATAGCTGGGGTGTGCAGGGTGGGGGGTGAAGCTATTTATAGTGAGGAGTGCTGCAACGAATGACAGGAGGGTCTTAATTAGCTTGCAGAATGGACAAATAATTCACCAGTGGAAGTTCAACACAGATAAATATGAGGTTTGTACTTTTTAAAGAATTCTTTCACGAGACATGGACATCACTGGCGAGGCCAGCGTTTTTACTGCCCATCCCTAATTGCCCCTTGGGAAGGTGGTGGGTGAGCCACTTTCTTGAACCGCTGCTGCGCCTTTGCGGTGTAGGTACACCCACGGCGCTGTTAGGGAGGGAGTTCCAGGATTTTGTCCGTGTGGTGTAGGTACACCCACTGCGCTGTTAGGGAGGGAGTACCAGGATTTTGTACCCGTGTGGTGTAGGTACACCCACGGCGCTGTTAGGGAGGGAGTACCAGGATTTTGTACCCGTGTGGTGTAGGTACACCCACGGCGCTGTTAGGGAGGGAGTTCCAGGATTTTGTCCCCGTGTGGTGTAGGTACACCCACGGCGCTGTTAGGGAGGGAGTTCCAGGATATTGTCCCCGTGTGGTGTAGGTACACCCATGGTGCTGTTAGGGAGGGAGTTCCAGGATTTTGTCCCCGTGTGGTGTAGGTACACCCATGGTGCTGTTAGGGAGGGAGTTCCAGGATTTTGTCCGTGTGGTGTAGGTACACCCATGGCGCTGTTGGGAAGGGAGTTCCAGGATTTTGTCCGTGTGGTGTAGGTACACCCATGGCGCTGTTAGGGAGGGAGATCCAGGATTTTGTCCCGTGTGGTGTAGGTACACCCACGGCGCTGTTAGGGAGGGAGTTCCAGGATTTTGTCCCGTGTGGTGTAGGTACACCCACGGCGCTGTTAGGGAGGGAGTTCCAGGATTTTGTCCCGTGTGGTGTAGGTACACCCAAGGCGCTGTTAGGGAGGGAGTTCCAGGATTTTGTCCCGTGTGGTGTAGGTACACCCAAGGCGCTGTTAGGGAGGGAGTTCCTGGATTTTGTCCCGTGTGGTGTAGGTACACCCAAGGCGCTGTTAGGGAGGGAGTTCCAGGATTTTGTCCGTGTGGTGTAGGTACACCCATGGCGCTGTTAGGGAGGGAGCTCCAGGATTTTGTACCATGTGGTGCAGGTACACCCACGGCGCTGTTAGGGAGGGAGTTCCAGGATTTTTTCCGTGTGGTGCAGGTACACCCACGGCGCTGTGAGGGAGGGAGTTCCAGGATTTTGTCCCGTGTGGTGTAGGTACACCCACGGCACTGTTAGGGAGGGAGTTCCAGGATTTTGTCCCGTGTGGTGTAGGTACACCCATGGCGCTGTTAAGGAGGGAGTTCCAGGATTTTGTCTGTGTGGTGTAGGTACACCCACGGCGCTGTTAGGGAGGGAGTTCCAGGATTTTGTCCGTGTGATGTAGGTACACCCATGGCGCTGTTAGGGAGGGAGTTCCAGGATTTTGTCCCGTGTGGTGTAGGTACACCCAAGGCGCTGTTAGGGAGGGAGTTCCAGGATTTGGACCCAGCGACAGTGAAGGAACGGCCGATATATTTCCAAGTCAGGATGGCGAACGGGTGGGAGGGTAACTTCCAGGTGGTGGTATTCCCTATGTGTCTGCTGCCCTTGTCCCTCTTGATGGTGGAGGTTGTGGGTTTGGGCAGTGCTGTCGAAGGAGCCTTGGTTGGCAAGTGGACTGTGAGTGGGAGAGGCGTTGCCATGGAGAATGCACCAGCGAATCC
>JANJGN010001578.1:12500-115000 GCA_026770705.1 Isurus oxyrinchus
AGGAGGTTACAGAGATAGGGAGGGGTGTAGGGGCTGGAGGAGGTTATATAGATAGGGAGGGGTGTAGGGGCTGGAGGAGGTTACAGAGATAGGGAGGGTGTAGGGGCTGGAGGAGGTTACAGAGATAGGGAGGGGTGTAGGGGCTGGAGGAGGTTACAGAGATAGGGAGGGTGTAGAGGCTGGAGGAGGTTACAGAGATAGGGAGGGTTGTAGGGGCTGGAGGAGGTTACAGAGATAGGGAGGGTTGTAGGGGCTGGAGGAGGTTACAGAGATAGGGAGGGTTGTAGGGGCTGGAGGAGGTGACAGAGATAGGGAGGTTTGTCTGGGCTGGAGGAGGTTACAGAGATAGGGAGGGGTGTAGGGGCTGGAGGAGGTTACAGAGATAGGGAGGTTTGTCTGGGCTGGAGGAGGTTACAAAGATATAGCTGGTGTAGGGGCTGGATGAGGTTACAGAGATAGGGCGGGGTGTAGGGGGCTGGAGGAGGATACAGAGATAGGGAGGATTGTAAAGGCTGAGGAGGTTACAGAGATAGGGAGGGTTATAGGGGCTGGAGGAGGTTACAGAGATAGTGAATGTTGTAGGTACGGGAGGAGGTTACAGAGATAAGGAGGGTTGTCTGGGCTGGAGGATTTTACAGAGATAAGGAGGGCTGGAGGAGGTTACAGAGATAGTGAAGGTTGTAGGGGCTGGAGGAAGTTACAGAGATAGGGAGGGGTGTAGAGGCTGGAGGAGGTTACAGAGCTAGGGAAGGTTGTAGAGGGTGGAGGAGCTTACAGAGATAGGGAGGGTTGTAGGGGCTGGTGGAGGTTACAGAGATAGGGAGGGTTGTAGGAGCTGGAGGAGGTTACATAGATAGGGAGGGTGTAGGGGCTGGAGGAGGTTACAGAGGTAGGGAGGGTTGTAGGTACGGTAGGATGTTACGGAGATAAGGAGGGGAGTAGGAGCTGGAGGAGTTTACAGAGATAGGGAGGGGGGTAGGAGCTGGAGGAGGTTACAGAGATAGGGAGGGTTGTAGGGGCTGGAGGATGTTACGGAGATAGGGAGGGGAGTAGGAGCTGGAGGAGGTTACAGAGATAGGGAGGGTTGTCGGGGCTGGAGGAGGTTACAGAGATAGGGAGGTGTGTAGAAGTTGGAGGGGGTGGCACAGATATGGAGGGAGGGAGGTGATAGCAGGGTGGATTTGAAAAGAGGGATTTGATAAGTGAGGTGTGGGGACTGTGGGCCAGTGCTGGGGTGGAGGGTGACTGGGTCATGAGGCCAGGGAGAGGGCGATTCAGATAGCAGCACAGATTGTCCAGTTCCTGATGGAGATAAGATCGGCGATGGAAACTTGCTTTGAATGACGAACGAAGATGACTTGACCCGATCACTATCTCGCGTGGCTGTGTGACAAGGGGAGTGCAGGCGGACAAACTGGTTCTATTGGGAGGTGTCTGTTGCGTGGATCTGCGTAATCCCTGTGTACATCAGCTGTGAGAGAAAAATTCTAAAAATGTGAATGATAAGGGGATGTAGAGCAGAGGGAAGTGCTTACAGGAGAAGGGGGCAAAGAATGGTCTAAAATTCGACAACTGGATTGCAGCCCACTTCACCGCTGTGAGCACTCAGTCCGAGGGCAGAGTCTGATCCCAGGCTCCTGTATCTGGGGAGGTCTCTCTAACCCTCTCTCTCTCTCTCTCACACTCCTGTATCAGGGGAGATCTCTCTAACCCTCTCTCTCTCACACCCCTGTATCTGGGGAGGTCTCTCTAACCCTCTCTCTCTCACACTCCTGTATCTGGGGAGGTCTCTCTAACCCTCTCTCTCTCTCTCTCACACTCCTGTATCTGGGGAGGTCTCTCTAACCCTCTCTCTCTCTCTCTCACACACTCCTGTATCTGGGGAGGTCTCTCTAACCCTCTCTCTCTCTCTCTCACACTCCTGTATCTGGGGAGGTCTCTCTAACCCTCTCTCTCTCTCTCTCTCACACTCCTGTATCTGGGGAGGTCTCTCTAACCCTCTCTCTCTCTCTCTCTCATACTCCTGTATCTGGGGAGGTCTCTCTAACCCTCTCTCTCTCTCACACACTCCTGTATCTGAGGAGGTCTCTCTAACCCTCTCTCTCACACACACTCCTGTATCTGGGGATGTCTCTCTAACCCCCTCTCTCTCTCTCTCTCACACTCCTGTATCTGGGGAGGTCTCTCTAACCCTCTCTCTCTCTCATACTCCTGTATCTGGGGAGGTCTCTCTAACCCTCTCTCTCTCACACACTCCTCTATCTGGGGAGGTCTCTCTAACCCTCTCTCTCTCTCACACACTCCTGTATCTGGGGAGGTCTCTCTAACTCTCTCTCTCTCTCTCTCACATTCCTGTATCTGGGGAGGTCTCTCTAACCCTCTCTCTCTCTCACACACTCCTGTATCTGGGGAGGTCTCTCTAACCCTCTCTCTCTCACAATCCTGTATCAGGGGAGGTCTCTCTAACCCTCTCCCTCTCTCACACTCCTGTATCTGGGGAGGTCTCTCTCACACTCCTATATCTGGGGAGGTCTCTCTACCACTCTCTCTCTCTCTCTCACACTCCTGTATCTGGGGAGGTCTCTCTAACCCCCCCTCTCTCTCTCTCTCTCATGCTCCTATATCTGCGGAGGTCTCTCTACCCCTCTCTCTCACACTCCTGTATCTGGGAAGGTCTCTCTAACCCCCCTCTATCTCTCACACTCCTGTATCTGGGGAGGTCTCTCTAAACCTCTCTCTCTCTCTCACACTCCTGTATCTGGGGAGGTCTCTCTAACCCTCTCTCTCACACACTCCTGTATTTGGGGAGGTCGCTCTAACCCTCTCTCTCTCTCACACACTCCTGTATCTGGGGAGGTCTCTCTAACCCCCTCTCTCTCTCACGCTCCTGTATCTGGGGAGGTCTCTCTAACCCTCTCTCTCTCTCTCACACTCCTGTATCTGGGGAGGTCTCTCTAAACCCCACCTCTCTCTCACACACCTGTATCTGGGGAGTTCTCTCTAACCCTCACTCTCTCACACTCCTGTATCTGGGGAGGTCTCTCTAACCCTCTCTCTCTCTCACACTCCTGTATCTGGGGAGGTCTCTCTCACACTCCTGTATCTGGGGAGGTCTCTCTACCCCTCTCTCTCTCTCTCACACTCCTGTATCTGGGGAGGTCTCTCTAACCCCCTCTCTCTCTCCCTCTCATACTCCTATATCTGCGGAGGTCTCTCTACCCCTCTCTCTCTCACACTCCCGTATCTGGGAAGGTCTCTCTAACCCCCCCCCTCTATCTCTCACACTCCTGTATCTGGGGAGGTCTCTCTAACCCTCTCTCTCTCTCACACTCCTGTATCTGGGGAGGTCTCTCTCACACTCCTGTATCTGGGGAGGTCTCTCTACCCCTCTCTCTCTCTCTCACACTCCTATATCTGCGGAGGTCTCTCTACCCCTCTCTCTCTCACACTCCTGTATCTGGGAAGGTCTCTCTAACCCCCCGCCTCTATCTCTCACACTCCTGTATCTGGGGAGGTCTCTCTAAACCTCTCTCTCTCTCTCTCTCTCACACTCCTGTATCTGGTGAGGTCTCTCTAACCCTCTCTCTCTCTCACACACTCCTGTATCTGGGGAGGTCTCTCTAACCCTCTCTCTCTCTCACACTCCTGTATCTGGGGAGGTCTCTCTAACACTCTCTCTCTCACACCCTCCTGTAACTGGGGAGGTCTCTCTAACCCTCTCTCTGTCTCTCCTGTATCTGGGGAGGCTTCCCTAACCCTCTTTCTCTCTCGCACACTCCTGTATCTGGGGAGGTCTCTCTAACCCTCTCTCTCTCTCACACTCCTGTATCTGGGGAGGTCTCTCTAACCCCCTCTCTCTCTCTCACACTCCTGTATCTGGGGAGGTCTCTCTTAGCCCCTCTCTCTCTCACACTCCTGTTTCAAGGGAGGCCGCTCTAACCCTCTCTCTCTCACACACTCCTGTATCTGGGGAGGTCTCTCTAACCCCCTCTCTCTCACACTCCTGTATCTGGGGAGGTCTCTCTAACGTTCTCTCTCTCTCTCACGCACTCCTGTATCTGGGGATGTCTGTCTAACCCGCTCTCTCGCTCACACTCCTGTATCTGGGGAGGTCTCTCTAACCCTCTCTCTCTCTCTCTCTCTCTCTCTCTCACTCTCACTCCTGTCTCTGGGGATTTCTGTCTAACCCCCTCTCTCTCTCACACTCCTGTATCTGGGGAGGTCTCTCTTACCCTCTCTCTCTCTCTCTCACACTCCTGTATCTGGTGAGGTCTGTCTAACCCCCTCTCTCTCTCACACTCCTGTATCTGGGGAGGTCTCTCTAACCCTCTCTCTCTCTCTCACACACTCCTGTATCTGGGGAGGTCTCTCTAACCCCCTCTCTCTCACGCTCCTGTATCTGGGGAGGTCGCTCTAACCCTCTCTCTCTCACACTCCTGTATCTGGGGAGGTCTCTCTAACCTCCTCTCTCTCACACTCCTGTATCTGGGGAGGTCTCTCTAACCCTCTCTCTCACACACTCCTGTCTCTGGGGAGGTCTCTTTAACCCTCTCTCTCTCTCACACTCCTGTATCTGGGGAGGTCTCTCTAACCCTCTCTCTCACACACTCCTGTCTCTGGGGAGGTCTCTCTAACCCCCTCTCTCTCACACACTCCTGTCTCTGGGGTGGTCTCTCTAACCCTCTCTCTCTCTCTCACACACTCCTGTATCTGGGGAGGTCTCTCTAACCCTCTCTCTCTCTCTCACACACTCCTGTATCTGGGGAGGTCTCTCTAACCCCCTCTCTCTCACGCTCCTGTATCTGGGGAGGTCTCTCTAACCCTCTCTCTCTCACACTCCTGTATCTGGGGAGGTCTCTCTAACCCCCTCTCTCTCACACTCCTGTATCTGGGGAGGTCTCTCTAACCCTCTCTCTCACACACTCCTGTCTCTGGGGAGGTCTCTTTAACCCTCTCTCTCTCTCACACTCCTGTATCTGGGGAGGTCTCTCTAACCCTCTCTCTCACACACTCCTGTCTCTGGGGAGGTCTCTCTAACCCCCTCTCTCTCACACACTCCTGTCTCTGGGGTGGTCTCTCTAACCCCCTCTCTCTCTCTCACACCCTCCTGTATCTGGGGAGGTCTCTCTAACAGACACTGCTGTATGAATTTCAGTACCTTGTGAACCCTCTCAGTGAACTGAGCATATCAGATTTAGATCAGCAATAGCCTCGGGCTCAGGAGATCAGTTATAGAGAGGCGGATCGCTATTGTAGACATAGAACTGTTGTTAACTCTCTTAACATTCAACTGTTTTGTATACAAGGAAGCTGCATTCCCTAAACAGGTTCTAAGGACACATTCACAGTGAATATCTCCTATTATCAGAGTTACAATCGGCCCTGAGGTGAACTGCAATTGCTTGAATGAAACAGGTGCTGACCTTAAATATGTGCGCCAGCTTAACGGAAGCTGTAAGTGTTCAATCCATGAGCCAAATCTGAAATACTCAGTTAAGTCTTCCACAAATTCCACCATTAACTTTCCTCCATATCTGGGGAGGTCTCTCTAACCCCCTCTCTCTTGCTCACACTCCTGTATCTGGGGAGGTCTCTCTAACCGTCTCTCTCTCACACACTCCTGTATCTGGGGAGGTCTCTCTAACCCCCTCTCTCTCACACACTCCTGTATCTGGGGAGGTCTCTCTACCCTCTCTCTCTCTCACACTCCACTATCTGGGGACGTCTCTCTAACTGGCTCTCTCTCACACACTCCTGTATTTGGGGAGGCCTCTCTAAGCCTCTCTCTCTCACACACTCCTGTATCTGGGGAGGTCTCTCTAACTCTCTCTCTCTCTCACACTCCTGTATCTGGGGAGGTCTCTCTAACCCTCTCTCTCTCTCTCACACTCCTGTATCTGGGGAGGTCTCTCTAAACCCTCTCTCTCTCTCACACACTCCTGTATCTGGGGAGGTCTCTCTAACCCCCTCTCCCTCGCTCACACTCGTGTATCTGGAGAGGTCTCTCTAACCCTCTCTCTCACACACTCCTGTATCTGAGGAGGTCTCTCTAACCCCCTCTCTCTCGCTCACACTCGTGTATCTGGAGAGGTCTCTCTAACCCCCTCTCTCTCTCACACTCTCCTGTATCTGGGGAGGTCTCTCTAACCCCCTCTCTCTCTGTCTCTCACACTCCTGTATCTGGGGAGGTCTCTGTAACCCTCTCTCTCTCACACTCCTTTATCTGGGGAGGTCTCTCTAACCCTCTCTCTCTCTTACACTCCTGTATCTGGGGAGGCCTCTCTAAGCCTCTCTCTCTCACACACTCCTGTATCTGGGGAGGTCTCTGTAACCCTCTCTCTCTCTCACACTCCTGTATCTGGGGAGGTCTCTCTAACCCTCTCTCTCTCTCTCACACTCCTGTATCTGGGGAGGTCTCTCTAAACCCTCTCTCTCTCTCACACACTCCTGTATCTGGGGAGGTCTCTCTAACCCCCTCTCCCTCGCTCACACTCGTGTATCTGGAGAGGTCTCTCTAACCCTCTCTCTCACACACTCCTGTATCTGAGGAGGTCTCTCTAACCCCCTCTCTCTCGCTCACACTCCTGTCTCTGGGGAGGTCTCTCTCTAACCCTCTCTCTCTCACACTCCTGTATCTGTGGAGGTCTCTCTAACCCTCTCTCTCTCTCTCTCACACTCCTGTATCTGGCGAGGTCTCTCTAACCCTCTCTCTCTCTCACACTCCTGTATCTGGGGTGGTCTCTCTAACCCTCTCTCTCTCACACTCACTCCTATATCTGGGGTGGTCTCTCTAACCCTCTCTCTCTCACACACACTCCTGTATCTGGGGAGGTCTCTCTAACCCTCTCTCTCACACACACTCCTGTATCTGGGGAGGTCTCTCTAACCCTCTCTCTCTCTCACACTCCTGTATCTGGGGAGGTCTCTCTAACCCTCTCTCTCTCTCTCTCTCAAACTCCTGTATCTGGGGTGGTCTCTCTAACGCTCTCTCTCTCACACACTCCTGTATCTGGGGAGGTCTCTCTAACCCTCTCTCTCACACACTCGTGTTTCTGGGGAGGTCTCTCTAACCCTCTCTCTTCTCTCTCTCACACTCCTGTATCTGGGGTGGTCTCTCTAACCTTCTCTCTCTCACACACTCCTGTATCTGGGGAGGTCTCTCTTATCCCCCGACCTCTCTCTCACACTCCTGTATCTGGCGAGGTCTCTCTAACCCTCTCTTTCACACACTCCAGTCTCGGGGAAGGTCTCTCTAACCCTCTCTCTCTCTCAAACTCCTGTATCTGGGGAAGTCTCTCTAACCCTCTCCCTCTCTCTCACACTCCTGTATCTGGGGAGAACTCTCTAACCCTCTCTCTCACACACTCCTGTATCTGGCGAGGTCTCTCTAACCCTCTCTTTCACACTCTCCAGTATCGGGGGAGGTCTCTCTAACCCTCTGTCTCTCTCACACTCCTGTATCTGGGGTGGTCTCTCTAACCCCTTCTATCTTTCACACATTCCTGTATCTGAGGATGTCTCTCTAACCCTCTCTCTCTCACACACACTCCTGTATTTGGGGAGGTCTCTCTAACCCCCTCTCTCTCTCTCTCACACTCCTGTATATGGGGAGGTCTCTCTAACCCTCTCTCTCTCTCACTCCTGTATCTGTGGAGGTCTCTCTAATCCCCCCTCTCTCTCTCACACTCATGTATCTGGAGAGTACTCTCTCACCCCCTCTCTCTCTCACATTTTTTTAATGGAAAAATAAACTTCATTCATGCAGTATCTGGAAGAACATTCCAAACCATTTCAAAATCACCTTCACAAAGGTCCATTCGGTTCAAACTTGACAACCTGGATCATGTGGTGCATCAATACTATCAATGAATCTGGGGAGGTCTCTCTAACCTCCTATCTCTCTCACAATCCTATATGGATGCAAATATCTGAGCATTGGGTATAAGAGGTTATGATTCCTGACTGAACTTAGTTACTAATTGCACCAGCAAGTCTACTATGTCTTGAGGGTGCCAATGAATCATAATATGCAAATGAATTGCTTTCTCTGTTATCCTGAGTTGAATATCTACATATATCCATATAAGTATTATATTCCAAATTCAGCAAGACCTGGACACTATCCAGGCTTGGGAAGACAAGTGGCAAGTAACACTCACACCACACAAGTGTCAATGACCATCTCCAACAAGAGAGAATCTAACCATCTCCCCTTGACATTCAAAGGCATCACCATCGCTGCGTCCCCCCCACTATCAACATCCTGGGGGTTACCATTGACCAGAAACTGAACTGGGACCAGCCGTATAAATACTGTGGCTACAAGAGCAGGTCAGAGGCTGGGAATTCTGCGGAGAGTAACTCACCTCCTGACTCCCCCCAAAACCTGTCCACCATCTACAAGGCACAAGTAAGGAGTGTGATGGGACATGCCCCACTTGCCTGGATGAGTGCGGCTCCCACAACACTCAAGAAGCTCGACACCGTCCAGGACAAAGCAGCCCCCCGCTCGATCGGCACCCCACCCACAAACATTCACTCCCTCCAACACCGACGCACAGTGACAGCAGTGTGTGTACCATCTACAAGATGCACTGCAGCAACTCGCCAAGGCTCCTTCGACAGCGCTGCCCAAACCCACGACCTCTACCATCTAGAAGGACGAGGGCAGCAGACACATGGGGAACACCACCACCTGGAAGTTCCCCTCCGAGGCCCTCACCATCCCGACTTGGAAATATATCGGCCGTTCCTTCACTGTCGCTGGATCAAAATGCTGGAACTCCCTCACTAACAGCGCCGTGGGTGTACCTACACCACACAGAACAAAATCATGGAACGCCCTCCCTAACAGCGCCGTGGGTGTACCTACACCACACGGGACAAAATCCTGGAACTCCCTCTCAAACAGCGCGTGGGTGAACCTACACCACGCGGGACAAAATCCTGGAACTCCCTCCCTAACAGCACCGTGGGTGGACGTACACCACACGGGACAAAATCCTGGAACTCCCTCCCTCACAGCACCGTGGGTGTACCTGCACCACACGGGACAAAATCCTGGAACTCCCTCCCTAACAGCGCGTGGGAGTACCTACACCACACGGGACAAAATCCTGGAACTCCCTCTCTAACAGCGCGTGGGTGTACCTACACCACACGGGACAAAATCCTGGAACTCCCTACCTAACAGTGCTGTGGGTGTACCTGCACCACATGGGACAAAATCCTGGAACTCCCTCCCTAACAGTGCGTGGGTGTACCTACACCACACGGGACAAAATCCTGGAACTCCCTCTCTAACACCACGTGGGTGTACCTACACCACACGGGAACTGCAGCGGCTCAAGAAGGTGGCTCACCCATCACCTTCTCAAGGGGGCAGTTAGGGACGGGCAACAAACATCTGGCCAAGCCGTCGACACCTAAATCCCCGGTCGATGGTCCCTCCGCACTCGAGGTGGGACCCTCAATTTTACATGCCCCTCAGTCGATTCTTCTCTCAGCCATAAAGAAATCATCCCCGGCCTCTCTGATCTCTCCTCACAGTGTGAAAAGTCTCTCCTGGCTATGCGTTCGCAAGCCCTAGTGGCTATAAACCTCGCCCGGATCAAACTGCATTTGCCCCTTCTCTGCCCGCCTTCCCAGTTGCTGGATAGGACCCAATGCTTCAGACCCACTATTCCTCTCTCGCTCCAATCTCACAGTCAATGCTTTCACCGAAAATGAACCAAGGCATGTCCCCCAACACCGGCCACTCCCGAATGTAGACGCCTCATCGACCGGCAGGTGTTGGGAGCAGAGAAGGGACCCAGTGCCGAGCTCGGAGACCGGGACAACTGAAATCAGGCTCCCCACTCACAAAACTGCCCATCGATCCCTGCACCGCCTGATGCCTTGCAAAAGAATTAGTGACAGGTCTGATTTTCCCATTTCCTGTTGGGTCTAGGGGCTTTCCAGAAATGTCTGCATCGGGGACACATCAATACATAGTTTCTCCACATCTCCCGCACTCCCCACCTACCCACCTTCTCCCCGTCTCACTCAATCCCCACCTACCGAACTTCTCCCCGTCTCCCACAATCTCCACCTCCCCACCTTCTCCCCGTCTCCCTCAATCCCCACCTACCCACCTTCTCCCCGTCTCCCTCAATCTCCACCTCCCAACCTTCTCCCCGTCTCCCTCAATCTCCACCTCCCCACCTTCTCCCCGTCTCCCTCATTCCCCACCTACCCCCCTTCTCCCCGTCACCCTCAAACCGCACCGACCCACCTTATCCCCGTCTCCCTCAATCCCCACCTAAACACCTTCTTCCCGTCCCCATCAATCCCCACCTATCCACATTGTCCTCATATCCCTCAATGCCCACCTACACACCTTCACTCTGTATCCCTCAGTCCCAACCTTCCCACATTCTCCCCATCTCCCTCAATCCCCACCTACCCAACTTCACCCCGTCTCCCTCAATCCCCACCTACCCAGCTTATCCCCATCTCTCTCGATCGCCTCCTACCCACCGTCTCCCCATCTCCGTCAATCCCCATCTACCCACCTTCTCCCCATCTCCCTCAATCCCCACCTAACCACCTTCTCCCCTTCTCCCTCAATCCCCACCTACAAACATTCTCCCCGTCTCCCTCAATCCCCACCTACCGACCTTCTCCCCGTCTCCCTCAATCTCCACCTCCCCACCTTCTCCCCGTCTCCCTCAATCACCACCTACCCACCTTCTCCCCGTCTCCCTCAATCCCCACCTACCTACCATATCCCCGTCTCCCTCAATTCCCACCTATCCACCATCTCCCCGTCTCCCTCAATCCCCACCTACCCACCTTCTCCCTGTCTCCCTCAATCCCCACCTACCCATCTTCTCCCCGTCTCCCTCAATCCCCACCTACCCACCTTCTCCCCGTCTCCCTCAATCACCACTTACCCACCTTCTCCCCGTCTCCCTCAATCCCCACCAACCCACCTTCTCCCCGTCTCCCTCAATCCCCACCTACCGACCTTCTCCCCGTCTCCCTCAATCTCCACCTACCCACCTTCTCCCCGTCTCCCTCAATCTCCACTTCCCCACCTTCTCCCTGTCTCCCTCAATCTCCACCTCCCCACCTTCTCCTCGTCTCCCTCATTCCCCACCTACCCACCTTCTCCCCGTCTCCCTCAATCCCCACCTACCCTCCTTCTCTCCGTCTCCCTCAATCCCCACCTACACACCTTCTCCCCGTCACCCTCAAACCGCACCTACCCACCTTCTCCCCGTCTCCCTCAATCCCCACCTACCCACCGTCTCCCCGTCTCCCTCAAACCCCAGCTACCCACCTTCTCCCCGTCTCCCTCATTCCCCACCTACCCACCTTCTCCCCGTCTCCCTCAATCCCCACCTACCCACTTTCTCCCCGTCTCCCTCAATCCCCACCTACCCACCTTCTCCCCGTCTCCCTCAATCCCCATCTACCCACCTTCTTCCCCGTCTCCCTCAATCCCCACCTACCGACCTTCTCCCCGTCTCCCTCAATCCCCACCTACCCACCTTCTCCCCGTCTCCCTCAATCTCCACCTCCCCACCTTCTCCCCGTCTCCCTCAATCACCACCTACCCACCATATCCCTGTCTCCCTCAATTCCCACCTACCCACCTTCACCCCCTCTCCCTCAATCCCCACCTACCCACCTTCTCCCCGTCTCCCTCAATCCCCACCTACCCACCATATCCCTGTCTCCCTCAATTGCCACCAATCCACCTTCTCCCCGTCTCCCTCAATCCCCACCTACCCACCTTCTCCCCGTCTCCCTCAATCCCCACCTACCCATCTTCTCCCCGTCTCCCTCAATCCCCACCTACCCACCTTCTCCCCGTCTCCCTCAATGACCACCTACCCACCTTCTCCCCATCTCCCTCAATCCCCACCAACCCACCTTCTCCCCGTCCCTCAAACCCCACCTACCGACCTTCTCCCCGTCTCCCTCAATCCTCACCTTCCCACCATCTCCCTGTCTCCCTCAATCCCCAACTACTAACCTTCACAGCGTCGACCCCTGAATCCCCACCTACCCACGTTGCCTGCTTCCCCCTTAATCCCCACCTACCCACCTTCTCCCCATCTCCCTCAATCCCCACCTACCCACCTTCTCCCCGTCTCCCTCAATCCCCACCTACCCACCATCACCCCTTCTCCGTAAATCCCCACCTACCCACCTTCTCCCCTCTCCCTCAATCCACACCTACCCACCTTCTCCCCGTCTCCCTCAATCCCCACCTACCCACCTTCTACCCGTCTCCCTCTATCTCCACCTACCCACCTTCTCCCCGTCTCCCTCAATCCCCACCTACCCACCTTCTCCCCATCTCCCTCAATCCCCACCTACCCACCGTCTCCCCGTCTCCCTCAATCCCCACTTACCCACCTTCTCCCCGTCCCCCTCAATCCCCACCTACCCACCTTCTCCCCGTCTCCCTCAATCCCCACCTACCCACCTTCTCCCCGTCCCTCTCAATCTCCACCTACCCACCTTCTCCCCGTCTCCCTCAATCCCCACCTACCCACCTTCTCCCCGTCCCTCTCAATCTCCACCTACCCACCTTCTCCCCGTCTCCCTCAATCCCCACAAACCCACCTTCTCCCCGTCTCCCTCAATCCCCACCAACCCACCTTCTCCCCGTCTCCCTCAATCCCCACCAACCCACCTTCTCCCCGTCTCCCTCAATCCCCACCTAGTAACCTTCACAGCGTCGACCACTGAATCCCCACCTACCCACGTTGCCTGCTTCCCCCTTAATCCCCACCTACCCACCTTCTCCCCGTCTCCCTCAATCCCCACCTACCCACCTTGTCCCGTCTCCCTCAAGCCGCCCTTACCCACCTTCTCCCCATCTCCCTCAATACCCACCTCCCCAACTTCTCCCCATCTCCCTCAATCCCCACCTATCCACCTTCTCCCCATCTCCCTCAATCCCCACCTACCCACCTTCTTCCCCGTCTCCTTCAATCCCCACTTACCCACTTTCACCCCGTGTCCCTCAATCCCCACCTACCTACCTTCTCCCTGTTTCCCTCAATCGCCACCTACCCACCTTCTCCCCGTCTCCCTCAATCCCCACTTACCCACTTTCCCCCGTGTCCCTCAATCCCCACCTACCCACCTACCCCCATCTCCCTCAATCCCCACCTACCCACCTTCTCCCCGTCTCCCTCAATCTCCACCTACCAACCTTCTTCCCATCTCCCTCAATCCCCACCTACTCACATTCTTGGCGTCTCCCTCTATCTCCACCTACCCAGCTTATCCCCGTCTCCCCCAATCCCCACCTACCCACCTTCTTCCCTTCACCCTCAATCCCCACCTACCCACATTCTCCCTATTAGACTCAATCTCCACCTACCCACCTTCTCCCCGTCTCTCTCAATCCCCACCTACCAAACTTCTCCCCGTCTCCCTCAATCCCCACCTACCCACCTTCTCCCCGTCTCCCTCAATCCCCACCTACCCACCATCTCCCCGTCTCCCTCAATCCCCACCTAACCACCTTCTCCCCGTCTCCCTCAATCCCCACCTACCCACCTTCTACCCGTCTCCCTCTATCTCCACCTGCCCAACTTCTCCCCGTCTCCCTCAATCCCCACCTACCCACCTTCTCCCCATCTCCCTCAATCCCCACCTACCCACCTTCTCCCCGTCTCCCTCAATCCCCACCTACCCACCTTCTCCCCGTCCCCCTCAATCCCCACCTACCCACCTTCTCCCCGTCTCCCTCAATCCCCACCTACCCACCTTCTCCCCGTCTCTCTCAATCCCCACCCACCCACCTTCTCCGCGTCTCCCTCAATCCCCACCAAACCACCTTCTCCCCGTCTACCTCAATCGCCACCAACCCACCTTCTCCCCTTCTCCCTCAATCCCCACCTAGTAACCTTCACAGCGTCAACCCCTGAATCCCCACCTACCCACGTTGCCTGCTTCCCCCTTAATCCCCACCTACCCACCTTCTCCCCGTCTCCCTCAATCCCCACCTACCCACCTTCTCCCCGTCGCACTCTATCTCCACCTACCTACATTCTACCCATCTCCCTCAATCTCCACCTACCCACCTTCTCCGAGTCTCCCTCAATATCCACCTACCCACCTTCTCCCAGTCTCCCTCAATCCACACCTATCCACCTTCTCCCTGTCTCCCTCAATCTCCCCCTACGCTCCTTCTCCCCGCATCCCTCAATCCCCATCTAACCACCTTCTCCCCATCTCCCTCAATACCCACCTACCCAACTTCTCCGCGTCTCCCTCAATCCCCACCTACCCTCCTTGTCCCCGTCTCCCTCAATCCCCACCTGACCACCTTCACCCGTCTCCCTCAAGTTGCACTTACCCACCTTCTGCCCATCTCCCTCAATACCCACCTCCCCACCTTCTCCCCATCTCCCTCAATCCCCACCTATCCACCTTCTCCCCATCTCCCTCAATCCCCACCTACCCACCTTCTTCCCCGTCTCCCTCAATCCCCACTTACCCACTTTCACCCCGTGTCCCTCAATCCCCACTTACCTACCTTCTCCCCATTTCCCTCAATCGCCACCTACCCACCTTCTCCCCGTCTCCCTCAATCCCCACTTACACACTTTCACCCCGTCTCCCTCAATCCCCACCTACCCACCTTCTCCCTGTCTCCCTCAATCCCCACCTACCCACCTTCTCCCCGTCTCCCTCAATCCCCACCTACCCACCTTCTCCCCGTCTCCCTCAATCCCCACCTACCCACCTTCTCCCCGTCTCCCTCAATCCCCACCTACCCACCTTCTCCCCGTATCCCTCAATCCCCACCTACCCACCTTCTCCCTGTATCCCTCAATCCCCACCTACCCACCTTCTCCCCAACTCCCTCAATCCCCACCTCCCCGCCTTCTGGCCGTCTCCCTCAATCTCCACCTACCCACCTTCTCCCCGTCTCCCTCAATCCCCACCTACTCACATTCTTGGCATCTCCCTCTATCTCCACCTACCCACCTTCTCCCCGCCTCCCCCAATCCCCACCTACCCACCTTCTTCCCTTCACCCTCAATCCCCACCTACCCACATTCTCCCTATTAGACTCAATCGCCACCTACCCACCTTCTCCCCGTCTCTCTCAATCCCCACCTACCAAACTTCTCCCCGTCTCCCTCAATCCCCACCTACCCACCTTCTCCCCGTCTCCCTCAATCCCCACCTACCCACCATCTCCCCGTCTCCCTCAATCCCCACATACCCACCTTCGCCCCGTCTCCCTCAATCCCCACCTACCCACCTTCTACCCGTCTCCCTCTATCTTCACCTACCCACCTTCTCCCCGTCTCCCTCAATCCCCACCTACCCACCTTCTCCCTGTCTCCCTCAATCCCCACCTACCCACCTTCTCCCCGTCTCCCTCAATCCCCACCTACCCACCTTCTCCCCGTCCCCCTCAATCCCCACCTATCCACCTTCTCCCCGTCTCCCTCAATCCCCACCTCCCCACCTTCACCCCGTCTCCCTCAATCCCCACCTACCCACCTTCTCCCCGTCCCCCTCAATCTCCACCTACCCACCTTCTCCCCGTCTCCCTCAATCTCCACATACCCACCTTCTCCCCGTCTCCCTCAATCCCCACCAACCCACCTTCTCCCCGTCTCCCTCAATCCCCACCAACCCACCTTCTCTCCGTTTCCCTCAATCCCCACCAACCCACCTTCTCCCCGTCTCACTCAATCCCCACCTACCCACCGTCTCCCCGTCTCCCTCAATCCCCACCTCCCCACCTTCTCCCCGTCTCCCTCAATCTCCACCTACCCACCTTCTCCCCATCTCCCTCAATCCCCACCTAGTAACCTTCACAGCGTCGACCCCTGAATCCCCACCTACCCACGTTGCCTGCTTCCCCCTTAATCCCCACCTACCCACCTTCTCCCCGTCTCCCTCAATCCCCACCTACCCACCTTCTCCCCGTCTCCCTCAATCCCCACCTGCCCACATTCCCCGCGTCTCCCCCAATCCCCACCTACCCAACTTCCCCCCCTCTCCCTCAATCCCCACCTACCCACCTTTTCCCAGTCTCCCTCAATCCCCACCTACCCACCTTCTCCCTGTCTCCCTCAATCCCCACCTACCCACCTTCTCCCTGTCTCCCTCAATCTCGCCTACCCTCCTTCTCCTCGCATCCCTCAATCCCCACCTACCCACCTTCTCCCCGTCTCCCTCAATACCCACCTATCCAACTTCTCCGCGTCTCCCTCAATCCCCACCTACCCTCCTTGTCCCCGTCTCCCTCAATCCGCACCTACCCACCTTCACCCGTCTCCCTCAAGCCGCACTTACCCACCTTCTCCCCATCTCCCTCAATACCCACCTACCCAGCTTCTCCCCGTCTCCCTCAAACTCCACCTACCCACATTCTTCCCCGTCTCCCTCAATCCCCACCTACCCACCGTCTCCCCGTCTCCCTCAATCCCCACCTACCCACCTTCTCTCCGTCCCCCTCAATCCTCACCTTCCGACTTTGTCCGCATATCATTCAATGACCACCTACACACCTTCTCCCTATATCCCTCAATCCCGACCTACCCAACTTCTCCCCATCTCCCTCAATCCCCACCTACCCACCGTCCCCCCAACTCCCTCAATCCACACCTAACCACCTTCTCCCAGTATCCCTCTATCCCCACCTACCCACCTTCTCCCCATCTCACTCAATCCCCACCTACCCACCTTCTCCCCGTCTTCCTCAATCCCCACCTACCCACAGTCTCTTCGTCTCCTTCAATCCCAAGCTACCCAAATTTTGCCCGTCTCTCTCAAGCCCCACCTAGCCACCTTGTCCCCTTCTCTGTCAATCCGCACCTACCCAACTTCTCCCTGTATCCCTCAATGCCCACCTCCCCACATCTCCCTTTCTCCCTCAATCCCCACCTACCCTCCTTCTCCCTGTATCCCTCAATCCCCACCTACCCACCTTCTCCCCGTCTCCCCCAATCCCCACCTACCCACCTTCTTCCCTTCACCCTCAATCCCCACCTACCCACATTCTCCCTATTAGACTCAATCGCCACTTACCCACCTTCTCCCCGTCTCTCTCAATCTCCACCTACCAAACTTCTCCCCGTCTCCCTCAATCCCCACCTACCCACCTTCTCCCCGTCTCCCTCAATCCCCACCTACCCACCTTCTCCCCGTCTCCCTCAATCCCCACCTACCCACCTTCACCCCGTCTCCCTCAATCCCCACCTACCCACCTTCTCCCCATCTCCCTCAATCCCCACCTACACACCTTCTCCCCGTCTCCCTCAATCCCCACCTACCCACCTTCTCCCCGTCTCCGTCCATCCCCACCTACCCACATTCTCCCCGTCTCCCTCAATCCCCACCTACCCACCATTTCCCAGTCTTCCTCAGTTGCCACCTTCCCACCTTCTCGCCGTCTCCCTCAATCCCCACCTACCCACCATTTCCCAGTCTTCTTCAATCGCCACCTACCCACCTTCTCCCCGTCTCCCTCAATCCCCACCTACCCACCTTCTGCCCGTCTCCCTCAATCCCCACCAACCTCCTTCTCCCCATCTCTCTCAATACCCACCTACCCACTTTCTCCCCGTCTCCCTCAATCCCCACCTACCCTCCTTGTCCCCGTCTCCCTCAATCTCCACCTACCCACCTTCTCCGCGTCTCCCTCAATCCCCACCTACCCTCCTTATCCCCGTCTCCCTCAATCCCCACCTACCCACCTTCTCCGCGCCTCCCTCAATCCGCACTTACCCACCTTCTCCCCATCTCCCTCAATACCCACCTACCCACCTTCTCCCCGTCTCCCTCAATCCGCACCTACCCACCTCCTCGCCTTCTCCCTCAATCCCCACCTACCCAACTTGTCCCTGTCTCCCTCAGTCCCCACCTACCCACCTTCTTCCCCCTCTCCCTCAATCCCCACTTACCCACTTTCACCCCGTCTCCCTCAATCCCCACCTACCCACCTTCTCCCCAGCTCCCTCAATCCCCACCTACCCACCTTCTCCCTGTCTCCCTCAATCCCCTCCTACCCACCTTCTCCCTGTCTCCCTCAATCCCCACCTACCCACCTTCTCCCCGTCTCCCTCAATCCCCACCTACCCACCTTCTCCCCGTCTCCCTCAATCCCCACCTACCCACCTTCTCCCCGTCTCCCTCAATCCCCACTAACCCACCTTCTCCCCGTCCCCCTCAATCCCCACCTACCCACCTTCTCCCCGTCCCCCTCAATCCCCACCTACCCACCTTCTCCCCGTCTCCCTCAATCCCCACCTACCCACCTTCTCCTCGTCTCCCCCAATCCCCACCTACCCACCTTCTTCCCTTCACCCTCAATCCCCACCTACCCACATTCTCCCTATTAGACTCAATCGCTAGTTACCCACCTTCTCCCCGTCTCTCTCAATCTCCACCTACCAAACTTCTCCCCGTCTCCCTCAATCCCCACCTACCCACCTTTTCCCCGTCTCCCGCAATCACCACCTACCCACCTTCTCCCCATCTCCCTCAATCCCCACCTACCCACCTTCTCCCCGTCTCCCTCAATCCCCACCTACCCACCTTCTCCCCGTCTCCGTCCATCCCCACCTACCCACCTTCTCCCCGTCCCCCTCAATCCCCACCTACCCACCGTCTCCCCGTCTCACTCAATCCCCACCTACCCACCTTCTCCCCGTCTCCGTCCATCCCCACCTACCCACATTCTCCCCAGCTCCCTCAATCCCCACCTACCCACCATTTCCCAGTCTTCCTCAATTGCCACCTTCCCACCTTCTCCCCGTCTCCCTCAACCCCCACCTACCCACCTTCTCCCTGTATCCATCAATCCTCACCTTCCCTCCATCTCCCTGTCTCCCTCAATCCCCACCTACCCACCTTCTCCCCATCTCCCTCAATCCCCACCTACCCACCTTCTCACCATCTCCCTCCATCCCCACTTTCCCACCTTCTCCCCGTCTCCCTCAATCCCCACCTACCCACCTTCTCCCCGTCTCCCTCAATCCCCACCTACCCACCTTCTCCCCGACTCCGTCAATCCCCACCTACCCACCTTCTCCCCGTCCCCCTCAATCCCCACCTTCCGACATTGTCCCCATATCATTCAATGACCACCTACACACCTTCTCCCTATATCCCTCAATCCCCACCTACCCAACTTCTCCCCATCTCCCACATCCCCACCTACCCACCGTCTCCCCGTTATCCTCAAACCCCACCAACCCTCCTTCTCCACATCACCCTCAATCCCCACCTACCCACCGTCTCCCCGTCTCCCTCAATCCCCACCTACCCACCTTCTCCCCGTCTCCCTCAATCCCCACCTACCCACCTTCTCTCATCATCTCTCAATCCCCACCTACCCACCTTCACCCCGTCTCCCTCAATCCCCACCTACCCACCTTATCCCCGTCTCCCTCAATCCCCACCTACCCACCTTCTCCCCGTCTCTCTCATCCCCACCTACCCACCTTCTCCCCGTCTCCCTCAATCCCCACCTATCCACCTTCTCCCCGTCTCCCTCAATCCCCACCTACCCACAGTCTCTTCGTCTCCCTCAATCCCCAGCTACCGAAATTTTGCCCGTCTCTCTCAATCCCCACCTAGCCACCTTGTCCCCTTCTCTGTCAATCCCCACCTACCCACCTTCTCCCTGTATCCCTCAATGCCCAGCTCCCCACCATCTCCCCGTCTCCCTCAATCCCCACCTACCCTCCTTCTCCCTGTATCCCTCAATCTCCACCTGCCCACATTCTCCGCGTCTCCCTCAATCCCCACCTACCCAACTTCTCCCCGTCTCCCTCAATCCCCACCTACCCACCTTCTCCCCATCTCCCTCAATCCCCACCTACCCACCGTCTCCCCGTCTCCCTCAATCCCCACCTACCCACCTTCTCCCCGTATCCCTCAATCCCCACCTATCCACCTTCTCCCCGTCCCCCTCAATCCCCACCTACCCACCTTCTCCCCGTCTCCCTCAATGCCCACCTCCCCACCTTCTCCCCGTCTCCCTCAATCCCCACCTACCCACCTTCTCCCCGTCCCCCTCAATCTCCACCTACCCACCTTCTCCCCGTCTCCCTCAATCTCCACCTACCCACGTTCTCCCCGTCTCCCTCAATCCCCACCTACCCACCTTCTCCCCGTCTCCCTCAATCCCCACCAACCCACCTTCTCCCCGTCTCCCTCAATCCCCACCAACCCACCTTCTCCCCGTCTCCCTCAATCCCCACCTAGTAACCTTCACAGCGTCGACCCCTGAATCCCCACCTACCCACGTTGCCTGCTTCCCCCATAATCCCCACCTACCCACCTTCTCCCCGTCTCCCTCAATCCCCACCTACCCACCTTCTCCCCGTCGCCCTCTATCTCCACCTACCCACCTTCTCCCCGTCTCCCTCAATCCCCACCTACCCACCTTCTCCCCGTCTCCCTCAATCCCCACCTACCCACCTTCTCCCCGTCACCCTCTATCTCCACCTACCTACCTTCTACCCGTCTCCCTCTATCTCCACCAACCCACCTTCTCCCCGTCTCCCTCTATCTCCACCTACCCACCTTCTCCCCGTCTCCCTCAGTATCCACCTACCCACCTTCTCTCCGTCTCCCTCAATCCCCACCTACCCACAGTCTCTTCGTCTCCCTCAATCCCCACCTACCCACCTTCTCCCCGTCTCCCTCAATCCCCACCTACCCACCTTCTCCCCGTCTCCCTCAATCCCCACCTACCCACCTTCTCCCCGTCTCCGTCCATCCCCACCTACCCACATTCTACCCGTCTCCCTCAATCCCCACCTACCCACCATTTCCCAGTCTTCCTCAGTTGCCACCTTCCCACCTTCTCGCCGTCTCCCTCAATCCCCACCTACCCACCATTTCCCAGTCTTCTTCAATCGCCACCTACCCACCTTCTCCCCGTCTCCCTCAATCCCCACCTACCCACCTTCTCCCCGTCTCCCTCAATCCCCACCTAACCTCCTTCTCCCCATCTCTCTCAATACCCACCTACCCACTTTATCCCCGTCTCCCTCAATCCCCACCTACCCTCCTTGTCCCCGTCTCCCTCAATCTCCACCTACCCACCTTCTCCGCGTCTCCCTCAATCCCCACCTACCCTCCTTATCCCCGTCTCCCTCAATCCCCACCTACCCACCTTCTCCGCGTCTCCCTCAATCCGCACTTACCCACCTTCTCCCCATCTCCCTGAATACCCACCTACCCACCTTCTCCCCGTCTCCCTCAATCCCCACCTACCCACCTTGTCCCTGTCTCCCTCAGTCCCCACCTACCCACTTTCTTCCCCGTCTCCCTCAATCCCCACTTACCCACTTTCACCCCGTCTCCCTCAATCCCCACCTACCCACCTTCTCCCCAGCTCCCTCAATCCCCACCTACCCACCTTCTCCCCGTCTCCCTCAATCCCCACCTACCCACCTTCTCCCCGTCTCCCTCAATCCCCTCCTACCCACCTTCTCCCTGTCTCCCTCAATCCCCACTTACCCACTTTCACCCCGTCTCCCTCAATCCCCACCTACCCACCTTCTCCCCAGCTCCCTCAATCCCCACCTACCCACCTTCTCCCCGTCTCCCTCAATCCCCACCTACCCACCTTCTCCCCAGCTCCCTCAATCCCCACCTACCCACCTTCTCCCCGTCTCCCTCAATCCCCTCCTACCCACCTTCTCCCTGTCTCCCTCAATCCCCACCTACCCACCTTCTCCCCGTCTCCCTCAATCCCCACCTACCCACCTTCTCCCCGTCTCCCTCAATCCCCACCTACCCACCTTCTCCCCGTCTCCCTCAATCCCCTCTAACCCACCTTCTCCCCGTCCCCCTCAATCCCCACCTACCCACCTTCTCCCCGTCCCCCTCAATCCCCACCTACCCACCTTCTCCCCGTCTCCCTCAATCCCCACCTACCCACCTTCTCCTCGTCTCCCTCAATCCCCACCTACCCACCTTCTCCCCGTCTCCCTCAATCCCCACCTACCCACCTTCTCCCCGTCCCCCTCAATCCCCACCTTCCGACATTGTCCGCATATCATTCAATGACCACCTACACACCTTCTCCCTATATCCCTCAATCCCCAACAACCCAACTTCTCCCCATCTCCCACATCTCAACCTACCCACCGTCTCCCCGTTATCCTCAAACCCCACCAACCCTCCTTCTCCCCATCTCCCTCAATCCCCACCTACCCACCGTCTCCCCGTCTCCCTCAATCCCCACCTACCCACCTTGTCCCCGTCTCCCTCAATCCCCACCTACCCACCTTCTCCCCCTCTCCCTTAATCCCCACCTACCCACCGTCTCCCCGTCTCCCTCAATCCCCACCTAACCACCTTCTCCCCGTCTCCCTCAATCCCCACCTACCCACCTTCTCCCCGTCTCCCTCAATCCCCACCTACCCACATTCTCCCTGTCTCCCTCAATCCCCACCTACCCACCTTCTCCCCATCTCCCTCCATCCCCACCTACCCACCTTCTCCCCGTCTCCCTCAATCCCCACCTACCCACCTTCTCCCCGTCTTCCTCAATCCCCACCTACCCACAGTCTCTTCGTCTCCCTCAATCCCCAGCAACCCAAATTTTGCCCGTCTCTCTCAATCCCCACCTAGCCACCTTGTCCCCTTCTCTGTCAATCCCCACCTACCCACCTTCTCCCTGTATCCCTCAATGCCCACCTCCCCACCATCTCCCCGTCTCCCTCAATCCCCACCTACTCTCCTTCTCCCCGTCTCGCTCTATCTCCACCTACCCACCTTCTCCCCGTCTCCCCCAATACCCAGCTACCCACCTTCTTACCTTCACCCTCAATCCCCACCTACCCACATTCTCCCTATTAGACTCATTCGCCACCTACCCACCTTCTCCCCGTCTCTCTCAATCCCCACCTACCCACCTTCTCCCCGTATCTCTCAATCCCCACCTACCAATCTTCTCCCCGTCTCCCTCAATCCCCACCTACCCACCTTCTCCCCATCTCCCTCAATCCCCACCTACCCACCTTCTCCCCGTCTCCCTCAATCCCCACCTACCCACCTTCTCCACGTCTCCCTCAATCCCCACCTACCCACCTTCTCCCCATCTCCGTCCATCCCCACCTACCCACATTCTCCCCGTCTCCCTCAATCCCCACCTACCCACCATTTCCCAGTCTTCCTCAGTTGCCACCTTCCCACTTTCTCGCCGTCTCCCTCAATCCCCACCTACCCACCATTTCCCAGTCTTCTTCAATCGCCACCTACCCACCTTCTCCCCGTCTCCCTCAATCCCCACCTACCCACCTTCTCCCCGTCTCCCTCAATCCCCACCTAACCTCCTTCTCCCCATCTCTCTCAATACCCACCTACCCACTTTCTCCCCGTCTCCCTCAATCCCCACCTACCCTCCTTGTCCCCGTCTCCCTCAATCTCCACCTACCCACCTTCTCCGCGTCTCCCTCAATCTCCACCTACCCTCCTTATCCCCGTCTCCCTCAATCACCACATACCCACCTTCTCCGCGTCTCCCTCAATCCGCACTTACCCACCTTCTCCCCGTCTCCCTCAATACCCACCTACCCACCTTCTCCCCTTCTCCCTCAATCCCCACCTACCCACCTTCTCACCTTCTCCCTCAATCCCCACCTACCCACCTTGTCCCTGTCTCCCCCAGTCCCCACCTACCCACCTTCTTCCCCGTCTCCCTCAATCCCCACTTACCCACTTTCACCCCGTCTCCCTCAATCCCCACCTACCCACCTTCTCCCCAGCTCCCTCAATCCCCACCTACCCACCTTCTCCCTGTCTCCCTCAATCCCCTCCTACCCACCTTCTCCCTGTCTCCCTCAATCCCCACCTACCCACCTTCTCCCCGTCTCCCTCAATCCCCACCTACCCACCTTCTCCCCGTCTCCCTCAATCCCCACCTACCCACCTTCTCCCCGTCTCCCTCAATCCCCACTAACCCACCTTCTCCCCGTCCCCCTCAATCCCCACCTACCCACCTTCTCCCCATCCCCCTCAATCCCCACCTACCCACCTTCTCCCCGTCTCCCTCAATCCCCACCTACCCACCTTCTCCTCGTCTCCCTCAATCCCCACCTACCCACCTTCTCCCCGTCTCCCTCAATCCCCACCTACCCACCTTCTCCCCGTCCCCCTCAATCCCCACCTTCCGACATTGTCCGCATATCATTCAATGACCACCTACACACCTTCTCCCTATATCCCTCATTCCCCAACAACCCAACTTCTCCCCATCTCCCACATCTCAACCTACCCACCGTCTCCCCATTATCCTCAAACGCCACCAACCCTCCTTCTCCCCATCTCCCTCAATCCCCACCTACCCACCGTCTGCCCGTCTCCCTCAATCCCCACCTCCCCACCTTCTCCCCATCTCCCTCAATCCCCACCTACCCACCTTCTCCCCGTCTCCCTTAATCCCCACCTACCCACCGTCTCCCCGTCTCCCTCAATCCTCACCTAACCAACTTCTCCCCGTCTCCCTCAATCCCCACCTACCCACCTTCTCCCCGTCTCCCTCAATCCCCACCTACTCACATTCTCCCTGTCTCCCTCAATCCCCACCTACCCACCTTCTCCCCGTCTCCCTCAATCCCCACCTACCCACCTTCTCCCCGTCTTCCTCAATCCCCACCTACCCACAGTCTCTTCGTCTCCCTCAATCCCCAGCTACCCAAATTTTGCCCGTCTCTCTCAATCCCAACCTAGCCACCTTGTCCCCTTCTCTGTCAATCCCCACCTACACACCTTCTCCCTGTATCCCTCAATGCCCACCTCCCAACCATCTCCCCGTCTCCCTCAATCCCCACCTACTCTCCTTCTCCCCGTCTCCCTCTATCTCCACCTACCCACCTTCTCCCCGTCTCCCCCAATACCCACCTACCCACCTTCTTACCTTCACCCTCAATCCCCACCTACCCACATTCTCCCTAATAGACTCATTCGCCACCAACCCACCTTCTCCCCTTCTCTCTCAATCCCCACCAACCAATCTTCTCCCCGTCTCTCTCAATCCCCACCTACCCACCTTCTCCCCGTATCTCTCAATCCCCACCTACCAATCTTCTCCCCGTCTCCCTCAATCCCCACCTACCCACCTTCTCCCCGTCTCCCTCAATCCCCACCTACCCACCTTCTCCCCGTCTCCCTCAATCCCCACATACCCACCTTCTCCCCTTCTCCCTCAATCCCCCCCTGCCCACCTTCTCCCCGTCTCCCTCAATCCCCACCTACCCACCTTCTCCCCGTCTCCCTCAATCCCCACCTACCCACCTTCTCCCCATCTCCCTCAATCCCCACCTACCCACCTTCACCCCGTCTCCCTCAATCCCCACCTACCCACCTTCTCCCCATCTCCCTCAATCCCCACCTACCCAACTTCTCCCCGTCTCCCTCAATCCCCACCTACCCACCTTCTCCCTGTATCCCTCAATGCCCACCTCCCCACCATCTCCCCGTCTCCCTCAATCCCCACCTACTCTCCTTCTCCCCGTCTCCCTCTATCTCTACCTACCCTAGTTCTCCCCGTCTCCCCCAATACCCACCTACCCACCTTCTTACCTTCACCCTCAATCCCCACCTACCCACATTCTCCCTATTAGACTCATTCGCCACCTACCCACCTTCTCCCCGTCTCTCTCAATGCCCACCTACCAATCTTCTCCCCGTCTCTCTCAATCCCCACCTACCCACCTTCTCCCCGTATCTCTCAATCCCCACCTACCCACCTTCTCCCCATCTCCCACAATCCCCACCTACCCACCTTCTCCCCGTCTCCCTCAATCCCCACCTACCCACCTTCTCCCCATCTCCGTCCATCCCCACCTACCCACATTCTCCCCGTCTCCCTCAATCCCCACCTACACAACTTCTCCCCGTCTCCCTCAATCCCCACATACCCACCTTCTCCCCGTCCCCCTCAATCCCCACCTACCCACCTTCTCCCCGTCCCCCTCAATCCCCACCTACCCACCTTCTCCCCGTCTCCCTCAATCCCCACCTACCCACCTTCTCCTCGTCTCCCTCAATCCCCACCTACCCACCTTCTCCCCGTCTCCCTCAATCCCCACCTACCCACCTTCTCCCCGTCTCCCTCAATCCCCACCTACCCACCTTCTCCCCATCTCCGTCGATCCCCACCTACCCACATTCTCCCCGTCTCCCTCAGTCCCCACCTACACAACTTCTCCACGTCTCCCTCAATCCCCACATACCCACCTTCTCCCCGTCTCCCTCAATCCCAACCTACCCACCTTCTCCCCATCTCCCTCAATCCCCACCTACCCACCTTCTCCCCGTCTCCCTCAATCCCCACCTACCCACCTTCTCCCCGTCTCCCTCAATCCCCACCTACCCACCTTCTCCCCATCGCCCTCTATCTCCACCTACCTACCTTCTACCCGTCTCCCTCTATCTCCACCAACCCACCTTCTCCCCGTCTCCCTCTATCTCCACCTACCCACCTTCTCCCCGTCTCCCTCAATCCCCACCTACCCACAGTCTCTTCGTCTCCCTCAATCCCCAGCTACCGAAATTTTGCCCGTCTCTCTCAATCCCCACCTAGCCACCTTGTCCCCTTCTCTGTCAATCCCCACCTACCCACCTTCTCCCTGTATCCCTCAATGCCCACCTCCCCACCATCTCCCCGTCTCCCTCAATCCCCACCTACACTCCATCTCCCTGTATCGTTCAATCCCCACCTGCCCACATTCTCCGCGTCTCCCTCAATCCCCACCTACCCAACTTCTCCCCGTCTCCCTCAATCCCCACCTACCCACCTTCTCCCCGTCTCCGTCCATCCCCACCTACCCAAATTCTCCCCGTCTCTCTCAATCCCCACCTACCCACCTTCTCCCCGTCTCCCTCAATACCCACCTACCCACTTTCTCCCCCTCTCCCTCAATCCCCACCTACCCTCCTTGTCCCCGTCTCCCTCAATCTCCACCTACCCACCTTCTCCGCGTCTCCCTCAATCTCCACCTACTCTCCTTATCCCCGTCTCCCTCAATCCCCACATACCCACCTTCTCCGCGTCTCCCTCAATCCGCACTAACCCACCTTCTCCCCATCTCCCTCAATAACCACCTACCCACCTTCTCCCCTTCTCCCTCAATCCCCACCTACCCACCTTCTCACCTTCTCCCTCAATCCCCACCTACCCACCTTGTCCCTGTCTCCCTCAGTCCCCACCTACCCACCTTCTTCCCCGTCTCCCTCAATTCCCACTTACCCACTTTCACCCCGTCTCCCTCAATCCCCACCTACCCACCTTCTCCCCAGCTCCCTCAATCCCCACCTACCCACCTTCTCCCTGTCTCCCTCAATCCCCTCCTACCCACCTTCTCCCTGTCTCCCTCAATCCCCACCTACCCACCTTCTCCCCGTCTCTCTCAATCCCCACCTACCCACCTTCTCCCCGTCTCCCTCAATCCCCACCTACCCACCTTCTCCCCGTCTCCCTCAATCCCCACTAACCCACCTTCTCCCCGTCCCCCTCAATCCCCACCTACCCACCTTCTCCCCGTCCCCCTCAATCCCCACCTACCCACCTTCTCCCCGTCTCCCTCAATCCCCACCTACCCACCTTCTCCTCGTCTCCCTCAATCCCCACCTACCCTCCTTCTCCCCATCTCCCTCAATCCCACCTACCCACCTTCTCCCCGTCCCCCTCAATCCCCACCTTCCGACATTGTCCGCATATCATTCAATGACCACCTACACACCTTCTCCCTATATCCCTCATTCCCCAACAACCCAACTTCTCCCCATCTCCCACATCTCAACCTACCCACCGTCTCCCCATTATCCTCAAACCCCACCAACCCTCCTTCTCCCCATCTCCCTCAATCCCCACCTACCCACCGTCTCCCCGTCTCCCTCAATCCCCCACCTCCCCACCTTCTCCCCATCTCCCTCAATCCCCACCTACCCACCTTCTCCCCGTCTCCCTTAATCCCCACCTAACCACCGTCTCCCCGTCTCCCTCAATCCTCACCTAACCACCTTCTCCCCTTCTCCCTCAATCCCCACCTACCCACCTTCTCCCCGTCTCCCTCAATCCCCACCTACCCACATTCTCCCTGTCTCCCTCAATCCCCACCTACCCACCTTCTCCCCGTCTCCCTCAATCCCCACCTACCCACCTTCTCCCCGTCTTCCTCAATCCCCACCTACCCACAGTCTCTTCGTCTCCCTCAATCCCCAGCTAACCAAATTTTGCCCGTCTCTCTCAATCCCAACCTAGCCACCTTGTCCCCTTCTCTGTCAATCCCCACCTACACACCTTCTCCCTGTATCCCTCAATGCCCACCTCCCCACCATCTCCCCGTCTCCCTCAATCCCCACCTACTCTCCTTCTCCCCGTCTCCCTCTATCTCCACCTACCCACCTTCTCCCCGTCTCCCCCAATACCCACCTACCCACCTTCTTACCTTCACCCTCAATCCCCACCTACCCACATTCTCCCTATTAGACTCATTCGCCACCAACCCAGCTTCTCCCCTTCTCTCTCAATCCCCACCAACCAATCTTCTCCCCGTCGCTCTCAATCCCCACCTACCCACCTTCTCCCCGTATCTCTCAATCCCCACCTACCAATCTTCTCCCCGTCTCCCTCAATCCCCACGTACCCACCTACTCCCATCTCTCTCAATCCCCACCTACCCACCTTCTCCCCGTCTCCCTCAATCCCCACCTACCCACCTTCTCCCCATCTCCGTCCATCCCCACCTACCCACATTCTCCCCGTCTCCCTCAATCCCCACCTACACAACTTCTCCCCGTCTCCCTCAATCCCCACATACCCACCTTCTCCCTGTCTCCCTCAATCCCCCCCTGCCCACCTTCTCCCCGTCTCCCTCAATCCCCACCTACCCACCTTCTCCCCGTCTCCCTCAATCCCCACCTACCCACCTTCTCCCCATCTCCCTCAATCCCCACCTACCCATCTTCTCCCCGTCTCCCTCAATCCCAACCTACCCACCTTCTCCCCATCTCCCTCAATCCCCACCTACCCAACTTCTCCCCGTCTCCCTCAATCCCCACCTACCCACCTTCTCCCTGTATCCCTCAATGCCCACTTCCCCACCATCTCCCCGTCTCCCTCAATCCCCACCTACTCTCCTTCTCCCCGTCTCCCTCTATCTCCACCTACCCTCCTTCTCCCCGTCTCCCCCAATACCCACCTACCCACCTTCTTACCTTCACCCTCAATCCCCACCTACCCACATTCTCCCTATTAGACTCATTCGCCACCTACCCACCTTCTCCCCGTCTCTCTCAGTGCCCACCTACCAATCTTCTCCCCGTCTCTCTCAATCCCCACCTACCCACCTTCTCCCCCGTATCTCTCAATCCCCACCTACCAATCTTCTCCCCGTCTCCCTCAATCCCCACGTACCCACCTTCTCCCCATCTCCCTCAATCCCCACCTACCCACCTTCTCCCCGTCTCCCTCAATCCCCACCTACCCACCTTCTCCCCATCTCCGTCCATCCCCACCTACCCACATTCTCCCCGTCTCCCTCAATCCCCACCTACACAACTTCTCCCCGTCTCCCTCAATCCCCACATACCCACCTTCTCCCCGTCTCCCTCAATCCCCACCTACCCACCTTCTCCCCATCTCCCTCAATCCCCACCTACCCACCTTCTCCCCGTCTCCCTCAATCCCCACCTACCCACCTTCTCCCCGTCTCCCTCAATCCCCACCTACCCACCTTCTCCCCGTCGCCCTCTATCTCCACCTACCTACCTTCTACCCGTCTCCCTCTATCTCCACCACCCACCTTCTCCCGTCTCCCTCTATCTCCACCTACCCACCTTCTCCCCGTCTCCCTCAATCCCCCCCTACCCACAGTCTCTTCGACTCCCTCAATCCCCAGCTACCGAAATTTTGCACGTCTCTCTCAATCCCCACCTAGCCACCTTGTCCCCTTCTCTGTCAATCCCCACCTACCCACCTTCTCCCCTGTATCCCTCAATGCCCACCTCCCCACCATCTCCCCGTCTCCCTCAATCCCCACCAACCCACCTTCTCCCCGTCGCCCTCTATCTCCACCTACCTACCTTCTACCCGTCTCCCTCTAACTCCACCAACCCACCTTCTCCCCGTCTCCCTCTATCTCCACCTACCCACCTTCTCCCGGTCTCCCTCAATCCCCACCTACCCACCTTCTCCCCGTCTCCCTCAATCCCCACCTCCCCACCTTCTCCCCGTCCCCCTCAATCCCCACTTACCCACCTTCTCCCCGTCTCCCTCTATCTCCACCTACCCACCTTCTCCCCATCTCCCTCAATCCCCACCTACCCACCTTCTCCCCGTCTCCCTCAATCCCCACCTACCCACATTCACCCCGTCTCCCTCAATCCCCAGCTACCGAAATTTTGCCCGTCTCTCTCAATCCCCACGTAGCCAGCTTGTCCCCTTCTCTGTCAATCCCCACCTACCCACCTTCTCCCCGTCTCCCTCAATCCCCACCTACTCTCCTTCTCCCTGTATCGCTCAATCCCCACCTACCCACCTTCTCCCCCGTCTCCCTCAATCCCCACCTACTCTCCTTCTCCCTGTATCGCTCAATCCCCACCTGCCCACATTCTCCGCGTCTCCCTCAATCCCCACCTACCCAACTTCTCCCCGTCTCCCTCAATCCCCACCTGCCCACATTCTCCGCGTCTCCCTCAATCCCCACCTACCCAACTTCTCCCCGTCTCCCTCAATTCCCACCTACCCACCTTCTCCCCGTCTCCGTCCATCCCCACCTACCCACCTTCTCCCCGTCTCCCTCAATCCCCACCTACCCACCTTCTCCCCGTCTCCCTCAATCCCCACTTATCTACATTCTCCCTGTTTCCCTCAATTGCCACCTACCCAACTTCTCCCCGTCCCCCTCAATCCCCACCTTCCCACCATCTCTCCGTCCCCCTCAATCCCCACCCTTCCGACATTGTCCGCATATAATTCAATGAACACCTACACACCTTCTCCCTATATCCCTCAATCCCCACCTACCCACCTTCTCCCCATCCCCACATCCCCACCTACCCACCTTCTCCCCGTTATCCTCAAACCCCACCAACCCTCCTTCTCCCCATCTCCCTCAATCCCCACCTACCCACCTTCTCCCCGTCTCCCTCAATCCCCACCTACCCACCTTCTCCCCATCTCCCTCAATCCCCACCTACCCACCTTCTCCCCGTTATCCTCAAACCCCACCTACCCACCTTCTCCCCATCTCCCTCAATCCCCACCTACCCTCCTTCTCCCCATCTCCCTCAATCCCCACCAACCCAATGTCTCCCCGTCTCCCTCAATCCGCACTTACCCACCTTCACCCCATCTCCCTCAATACCCACCTACCCACCTTCTCCCCGTCTCCCTCAATCCCCACCTACCCACCTTCTCCCCGTCTCCCTCAATCCCCACCTACCCACCTTCTCCCCATCTCCCTCAATCCCCACCTACCCACCTTCTCCCCGTTATCCTCAAACCCCACCTACCCACCTTCTCCCCATCTCCCTCAATCCCCACCTACCCTCCTTCTCCCCATCTCCCTCAATCCCCACCAACCCAATGTCTCCCCGTCTCCCTCAATCCGCACTTACCCACCTTCACCCCCATCTCCCTCAATACCCACCTACCCACCTTCTCCCCGTCTCCCTCAATCCCCACCTACCCACCTTCTCGCCGTCTCCCTCAATCCCCACCTACCCACCTTCTCCCCGTCTCCCTCAATCCCCACCTACCCACCTTCTCCCCGTCTCCCTCAATCCCCACCTACACACCTTCTCACCGTCCCCCTCAATCCCCACCTACCCACCTTGTCCCTGTCTCCCTCAATCCCCACCTACCCACCTTCTTCCCCGTCTCCCTCAATCCCCACCTACCCACTTTCACCCCGTCTCCCTCAATCCCCACCTACCAACCTTCTCCCCAGCTCCCTCAATCCCCACCTACCCACCTTCTCCCTGTCTCCCTCAATCCCCTCCTACCCACCTTCTCCCTGTCTCCCTCAATCCCCACCTACCCACCTTCTCCCCGTCTCCCTCAATCCCCACCTACCCACCTTCTCCCCGTCTCCCTCAATCCCCACCTACCCACCTTCTCCCCGTCTCCCTCAATCCCCACTAACCCACCTTCTCCCCGTCCCCCTCAATCCCCACCTACCCACCTTCTCCCCCGTCCCCCTCAATCCCCACCTACCCACCTTCTCCCCGTCTCCCTCAATCCCCACCTACCCACCATCTCCTCGTCTCCCTCAATCCCCACCTACCCACCTTCTCCCCGTCTCCCTCAATCCCCACCTACCCACCTTCTCCCCGTCCCCCTCAATCCCCACCTTCCGACATTGTCCGCATATCATTCAATGACCACCTACACACCTTCTCCCTATATCCCTCAATCCCCAACAACCCAACTTCTCCCCATCTCCCACATCTCAACCTACCCACCGTCTCCCCGTTATCCTCAAACCCCACCAACCCTCCTTCTCCCCATCTCCCTCAATCCCCACCTACCCACCGTCTCCCCGTCTCCTCAATCCCCACCTAGCCACCTGGTCCCCGTCTCCCTCAATCCCCACCTACCCACCTTCTCCCCCTCTCCCTTAATCCCCACCTACCCACCGTCTCCCCGTCTCCCTCAATCCCCACCTAACCACCTTCTCCCCGTCTCCCTCAATCCCCACCTACCCACCTTCTCCCCGTCTCCCTCAATCCCCACCTACCCACATTCTCCCTGTCTCCCTCAATCCCCACCTACCCACCTTCTCCCCGTCTCCCTCAATCCCCACCTACCCACCTTCTCCCCTTCTTCCTCAATCCCCACCTACCCCACAGTCTCTTCGTCTCCCTCAATCCCCAGCTACCCAAATTTTGCCCGTCTCTCTCAATCCCCACCTAGCCACCTTGTCCCCGTCTCCCTCAATCCCCACCTACCCACCTTCTCCCTGTATCCCTCAATGCCCACCTCCGTACCATCTCCCCGTCTCCCTCAATCCCCACCTACTCTCCTTCTCCCCCGTCTCCCTCTATCTCCACCTACCCACCTTCTCCCCGTCACCCCCAATACCCACCTACCCACCTTCTTACCTTCACCCTCAATCCCCACCTACCCACATTCTCCCTATTAGACTCATTCGCCACCTACCCACCTTCTCCCCTTCTCTCTCAATCCCCACCAACCAATCTTCTCCCCGTCTCTCTCAATCCCCACCTACCCACCTTCTCCCCGTATCTCTCAATCCCCACCTACCAATCTTCTCCCCGTCTCCCTCAATCCCCACCTACCCACCTTCTCCCCATCTCCCTCAATCCCCACCTACCCACCTTCTCCCCGTCTCCCTCAATCCCCACCTACCCACCTTCTCCCCATCTCCGTCCATCCCCACCTACCCACATTCTCCCCGTCTCCCTCAATCCCCACCTACACAACTTCTCCCCGTCTCCCTCAATCCCCCACATACCCACCTTCTCCCCGTCTCCCTCAATCCCCCCCTGCCCACCTTCTCCCCGTCTCCCTCAATCCCCAACTACCCACCTTCTCCCCGTCTCCCTCAATCCCCACCTACCCACCTTCTCCCCATCTCCCTCAATCCCCACCTACCCACCTTCTCCCCGTCTCCCTCAATCCCCACCTACCCACCTTCTCCCCATCTCCTCAATCCCCACCTACCCAACTTCTCCCCGTCTCCCTCAATCCCCACCTACCCACCTTCTTCCCTTCACCCTCAATCCCCACCTACCCACATTCTCCCTATTAGACTCAATCGCCACCTACCCACCTTCTCCCCGTCTCTCTCAATCTCCACCTACCAAACTTCTCCCCGTCTCCCTCAATCACCACCTACCCACCTTCTCCCCATCTCCCTCAATCCCCACCTACCCACCTTCTCCCCGTCTCCCTCAATCCCCACCTACCCACCTTCTCCCCGTCTCCGTCCATCCCCACCTACCCACCTTCTCCCCGTCTCCCTCAATCCTCACCTACCCACCGTCTCCCCGTCTCACTCAATCCCCACCTACCCACCTTCTCCCCGTCTCCCTCGATCCCCACCTACCCACCTTCTCCCCATCTCCGTCCATCCCCACCTACCCACATTCTCCCCGTCTCCATCAATCCCCACCTACACAACTTCTCCCCGTCTCCCTCAATCCCCACATACCCACCTTCTCCCCGTCCCCCTCAATCCCCACCTTCCGACGTTGTCCGCATATCATTCAATGACCACCTACACACCTTCTCCCTATATCCCTCAATCCCCAACAACCCAACTTCTCCCCATCTCCCACATCTCAACCTACCCACCGTCTCCCCGTTATCCTCAAACCCCACCAACCCTCCTTCTCCCCATCTCCCTCAATCGCCACCTACCCACCGTCTCCCCGTCTCCCTCAATCCCCACCTAGCCACCTTGTCCCCGTCTCCCTCAATCCCCACCTACCCACCTTCTCCCCCTCTCCCTTAATCCCCACCTACCCACCGTCTCCCCGTCTCCCTCAATCCCCACCTAACCACCTTCTCCCCGTCTCCCGCAATCCCCACCTACCCACCTTCTCCCCGTCTCCCTCAATCCCCACCTACCCACATTCTCCCTGTCTCCCTCAATCCCCACCTACCCACCTTCTCCCCGTCTCCCTCAATCCCCACCTACCCACCTTCTCCCCTTCTTCCTCAATCCCCACCTACCCACAGTCTCTTCGTCTCCCTCAATCCCCAGCTACCCAAATTTTGCCCGTCTCTCTCAATCCCCACCTAGCCACCTTGTCCCCGTCTCCCTCAATCCCCACCTACCCACCTTCTCCCTGTATCCCTCAATGCCCACCTCCGTACCATCTCCCCGTCTCCCTCAATCCCCACCTACTCTCCTTCTCCCCGTCTCCCTCTATCTCCACCTACCCACCTTCTCCCCCGTCACCCCCAATACCCAACCTACCCACCTTCTTACCTTCACCCTCAATCCCCACCTACCCACATTCTCCCTATTAGACTCATTCGCCACCTACCCACCTTCTCCCCTTCTCTCTCAATCCCCACCAACCAATCTTCTCCCCGTCTCTCTCAATCCCCACCTACCCACCTTCTCCCCGTATCTCTCAATCCCCACCTACCAATCTTCTCCCCGTCTCCCTCAATCCCCACCTACCATCCTTCTCCCCATCTCCCTCAATCCCCACCTACCCACCTTCTCCCCCGTCTCCCTCAATCCCCACCTACCCACCTTCTCCCCATCTCCGTCCATCCCCACCTACCCACATTCTCCCCGTCTCCCTCAATCCCCACCTACACAACTTCTCCCCGTCTCCCTCAATCCCCACATACCCACCTTCTCCCCGCCTCCCTCAATCCCCCCCTGCCCACCTTCTCCCCGTCTCCCTCAATCCCCACCTACCCACCTTCTCCCCGTCTCCCCTCAATCCCCACCTACCCACCTTCTCCCCATCTCCCTCAATCCCCAAATACCCACCTTCTCCCCGTCTCCCTCAATCCCCACCTACCCACCTTCTCCCCATCTCCCTCAATCCCCACCTACCCAACTTCTCCCCGTCTCCCTCAATCCCCACCTACCCACCTTCTCCCTGTATCCCTCAATGCCCACCTTCCCACCATCTCCGCGTCTCCCTCAATCGCCACCTACTCTCCTTCTCCCCCGTCTCCCTCTATCTCCACCTACCCACCTTCTCCCCGTCCCCCCCAATACCCACCTACCCACCTTCTTACCTTCACCCTCAATCCCCACCTACCCACATTCTCCCTATTAGAGTCATTCGCCACCTACCCACCTTCTCCCCGTCTCTCTCAATCCCCACCTACCAATCTTCTCCCCGTCTCTCTCAATCCCCACCTACCCACCTTCTCCCCGTATCTCTCAATCCCCAACTACCAATCTTCTCCCCGTCTCCCTCAATCCCCACCTGCACAACTTCTCCCCGTCTCCCTCAATCCCCACATACCCACCTTCTCCCCGTCTCCCTCAATCCCCACCTACCCACCTTCTCCCCGTATCTCTCAATCCCCACCTACCCACCCTTCTCCCCATCTCCCACAATCCCCACCTACCCACCTTCTCCCCGTCTCCCTCAATCCCCACCTACCCACCTTCTCCCCATCTCCGTCCATCCCCACCTACCCACATTCTCCCCGTCTCCCTCAATCCCCACCTACACAACTTCTCCCCGTCTCCCTCAATCCCCACATACCCACCTTCTCCCCGTCCCCCTCAATCCCCACCTACCCACCTTCTCCCCGTCCCCCTCAATCCCCACCTACCCACCTTCTCCCCGTCTCCCTCAATCCCCACCTACCCACCTTCTCCTCGTCTCCCTCAATCCCCACCTACCCACCTTCTCCCCGTCTCCCTCAATCCCCACCTACCCACCTTCTCCCCGTCTCCCTCAATCCCCACCTACCCACCTTCTCCCCCATCTCCGTCGATCCCCACCTACCCACATTCTCCCCGTCTCCCTCAGTCCCCACCTACACAACTTCTCCACGTCTCCCTCAATCCCCACATACCCACCTTCTCCCCGTCTCCCTCAATCCCAACCTACCCACCTTCTCCCCATCTCCCTCAATCCCCACCTACCCACCTTCTCCCCGTCTCCCCTCAATCCCCACCTACCCACCTTCTCCCCGTCTCCCTCAATCCCCACCTACCCACCTTCTCCCCATCGCCCTCTATCTCCACCTACCTACCTTCTACCCGTCTCCCTCTATCTCCACCAACCCACCTTCTCCCCGTCTCCCTCTATCTCCACCTACCCACCTTCTCCCCGTCTCCCTCAATCCCCACCTACCCACAGTCTCTTCGTCTCCTCAATCCCCAGCTACCGAAATTTTGCCCGTCTCTCTCAATCCCCACCTAGCCACCTTGTCCCCTTCTCTGTCAATCCCCACCTACCCACCTTCTCCCTGTATCCCTCAATGCCCACCTCCCCACCATCTCCCCGTCTCCCTCAATCCCCACCTACACTCCATCTCCCTGTATCGTTCAATCCCCACCTGCCCACATTCTCCGCGTCTCCCTCAATCCCCACCTACCCAACTTCTCCCCGTCTCCCTCAATCCCCACCTACCCACTTTCTCCCCGTCTCCGTCCATCCCCACCTACCCAAATTCTCCCCGTCTCTCTCAATCCCCACCTACCCACCTTCTCCCCGTCTCCCTCAATACCCCACCTACCCACTTTCTCCCCCTCTCCCTCAATCCCCACCTACCCTCCTTGTCCCCGTCTCCCTCAATCTCCACCTACCCACCTTCTCCGCGTCTCCCTCAATCTCCACCTACTCTCCTTATCCCCGTCTCCCTCAATCCCCACATACCCACCTTCTCCGCGTCTCCCTCAATCCGCACTAACCCACCTTCTCCCCATCTCCCTCAATAACCACCTACCCACCTTCTCCCCCTTCTCCCTCAATCCCCACCTACCCACCTTCTCACCTTCTCCCTCAATCCCCACCTACCCACCTTGTCCCTGTCTCCCTCAGTCCCCACCTACCCACCTTCTTCCCCGTCTCCCTCAATTCCCACTTACCCACTTTCACCCCGTCTCCCTCAATCCCCACCTACCCACCTTCTCCCCAGCTCCCTCAATCCCCACCTACCCACCTTCTCCCTGTCTCCCTCAATCCCCTCCTACCCACCTTCTCCCTGTCTCCCTCAATCCCCACCTACCCACCTTCTCCCCCGTCTCTCTCAATCCCCACCTACCCACCTTCTCCCCGTCTCCCTCAATCCCCACCTACCCACCTTCTCCCCGTCTCCCTCAATCCCCACTAACCCACCTTCTCCCCGTCCCCCTCAATCCCCACCTACCCACCTTCTCCCCGTCCCCCTCAATCCCCACCTACCCACCTTCTCCCCGTCTCCCTCAATCCCCACCTACCCACCTTCTCCTCGTCTCCCTCAATCCCCACCTACCCTCCCTTCTCCCCATCTCCCTCAATCCCCACCTACCCACCTTCTCCCCCGTCCCCCTCAATCCCCACCTTCCGACATTGTCCGCATATCATTCAATGACCACCTACACACCTTCTCCCTATATCCCTCATTCCCCAACAACCCAACTTCTCCCCATCTCCCACATCTCAACCTACCCACCGTCTCCCCATTATCCTCAAACCCCACCAACCCCTCCTTCTCCCCATCTCCCTCAATCCCCACCTACCCACCGTCTCCCCGTCTCCCTCAATCCCCACCTCCCCACCTTCTCCCCATCTCCCTCAATCCCCACCTACCCACCTTCTCCCCGTCTCCCTTAATCCCCACCTAACCACCGTCTCCCCGTCTCCCTCAATCCTCACCTAACCACCTTCTCCCCGTCTCCCTCAATCCCCACCTACCCACCTTCTCCCCGTCTCCCTCAATCCCCACCTACCCACATTCTCCCTGTCTCCCTCAATCCCCACCTACCCACCTTCTCCCCGTCTCCCTCAATCCCCACCTACCCACCTTCTCCCCGTCTTCCTCAATCCCCACCTACCCACAGTCTCTTCGTCTCCCTCAATCCCCAGCTAACCAAATTTTGCCCGTCTCTCTCAATCCCAACCTAGCCACCTTGTCCCCTTCTCTGTCAATCCCCACCTACACACCTTCTCCCTGTATCCCTCAATGCCCACCTCCCCACCATCTCCCCGTCTCCCTCAATCCCCACCTACTCTCCTTCTCCCCGTCTCCCTCTATCTCCACCTACCCACCTTCTCCCCGTCTCCCCCAATACCCACCTACCCACCTTCTTACCTTCACCCTCAATCCCCACCTACCCACATTCTCCCTATTAGACTCATTCGCCACCAACCCAGCTTCTCCCCTTCTCTCTCAATCCCCACCAACCAATCTTCTCCCCGTCGCTCTCAATCCCCACCTACCCACCTTCTCCCCGTATCTCTCAATCCCCACCTACCAATCTTCTCCCCGTCTCCCCTCAATCCCCACGTACCCACCTACTCCCCATCTCTCTCAATCCCCACCTACCCACCTTCTCCCCGTCTCCCTCAATCCCCACCTACCCACCTTCTCCCCATCTCCGTCCATCCCCACCTACCCACATTCTCCCCGTCTCCCTCAATCCCCACCTACACAACTTCTCCCCGTCTCCGTCAATCCCCACATACCCACCTTCTCCCTGTCTCCCTCAATCCCCCCCTGCCCACCTTCTCCCCGTCTCCCTCAATCCCCACCTACCCACCTTCTCCCCGTCTCCCTCAATCCCCCACCTACCCACCTTCTCCCCATCTCCCTCAATCCCCACCTACCCATCTTCTCCCCGTCTCCCTCAATCCCCACCTACCCACCTTCTCCCCATCTCCCTCTATCCCCACCTACCCAACTTCTCCCCGTCTCCCTCAATCCCCACCTACCCACCTTCTCCCTGTATCCCTCAATGCCCACTTCCCCACCATCTCCCCGTCTCCCTCAATCCCCACCTACTCTCCTTCTCCCCGTCTCCCTCTATCTCCACCTACCCTCCTTCTCCCCGTCTCCCCAATACCCACCTACCCACCTTCTTACCTTCACCCTCAATCCCCACCTACCCACATTCTCCCTATTAGACTCATTCGCCACCTACCCACCTTCTCCCCGTCTCTCTCAGTGCCCACCTACCAATCTTCTCCCCGTCTCTCTCAATCCCCACCTACCCACCTTCTCCCCGTATCTCTCAATCCCCACCTACCCAATCTTCTCCCCCGTCTCCCTCAATCCCCACCTACCCACCTTCTCCCCATCTCCCTCAATCCCCACCTACCCACCTTCTCCCCGTCTCCCTCAATCCCCACCTACCCACCTTCTCCCCATCTCCGTCCATCCCCACCTACCCACATTCTCCCCGTCTCCCTCAATCCCCACCTACACAACTTCTCCCCGTCTCCCTCAATCCCCACATACCCACCTTCTCCCCGTCTCCCTCAATCCCCACCTACCCACCTTCTCCCCATCTCCCTCAATTCCCACCTACCCACCTTCTCCCCGTCTCCCTCAATCCCCACCTACCCACCTTCTCCCCGTCTCCCTCAATCCCCACCTACCCACCTTCTCCCCGTCGCCCTCTATCTCCACCTACCTACCTTCTACCCGTCTCCCTCTATCTCCACCACCCACCTTCTCCCCGTCTCCCTCTATCTCCACCTACCCACCTTCTCCCCGTCTCCCTCAATCCCCACCTACCCACCTTCTCCCCGTCTCCCTCAATCCCCCCCTACCCACAGTCTCTTCGACTCCCTCAATCCCCAGCTACCGAAATTTTGCACGTCTCTCTCAATCCCCACCTAGCCACCTTGTCCCCTTCTCTGTCAATCCCCACCTACCCACCTTCTCCCTGTATCCCTCAATGCCCACCTCCCCACCATCTCCCCGTCTCCCTCAATCCCCACCTACCCTCCTTCTCCCTGTATCGCTCAATCCCCACCTGCCCACATTCTCCACGTCTCCCTCAATCCCCACCTACCCAACTTCTCCCCGTCTCCCTCAATCCCCACCTACCCACTTTCTCCCCGTCTCCCTCAATCCCCACCTACCCACCTTCTCCCTGTCTCCCTCAATCTCCCCTACCCTCCTTCTCCTTGCATCCCTCAATCCCCATCTAACCACCTTCTCCCCATCTCCCTCAATACCCACCTATCCAACTTCTCCGCGTCTCCCTCAATCCCCACCTACCCTCCTTGTCCCCGTCTCCCTCAATCCGCACCTACCCACCTTCACCCGTCTCCCTCAAGCCGCACTTACCCACCTTCTCCCCATCTCCCTCAATACCCACCTACCCAGCTTCTCCCCGTCTCCCTCAAACTCCACCTACCCACATTCTTCCCCGTCTCCCTCAATCCCCACCTACCCACCGTCTCCCCTTCTCCCTCAATCCCCACCTACCCACCTTCTCTCCGTCCCCCTCAATCCCCACCTTCCGACTTTGTCCGCATATCATTCAATGACCACCTACACACCTTCTCCCTATATCCCTCAATCCCCACCTACCCAACTTCTCCCCATCTCCCACATCCCCACCTACCCACCTTCTCCCCGTTATCCTCAAACCCCACCAACCCTCCTTCTCCCCATCTCCCTCAATCCCCACCTAACCACCTTCTCCCCGTCTCCCTCAATCCCCACCTACCCAACTTCTCCCCATCTCACTCAATCCCCACCTACCCACCTTCTCCCCGTCTTCCTCAATCCCCACCTACCCACCTTCTCCCCGTCTCCCTCAATCCCCACCTACCCACCTTCTCCCCGTCTCCCTCAATCCCCACCTACCCACCTTCTCCCCGTCTCCCTCAATCCCCACCTACCCACCTTCTCCCCGTCTCCCTCAATCCCCACCTACCCACAGTCTCTTCGTCTCCTTCAATCCCAAGCTACCCAAATTTTGCCCGTCTCTCTCAAGCCCCACCTAGCCACCTTGTCCCCTCATCTGTCAATCCCCACCTACCCACCTTCTCACTGTATCCCTCAATGCCCACCTCCCCACCATCTCCCCGTCTCCCTCAATCCCCACCTACCCTCCTTCTCCCTGTATCCCTCAATCCCCACCTACCCACCTTCTCACTGTATCCCTCAATGCCCACCTCCCCACCATCTCCCCGTCTCCCTCAATCCCCACCTCCCCACCATCTACCCGTCTCCCTCAATCCCCACCTACCCACCTTCTCCCCGTCTCCCTCAATCCCCACCTCCCCACCTTCTCCCCGTCTCCCTCAATCCCCACCTACCCACCTTCTCCCCGTCTCCCTCAATCCGCACCTACCCACCTTCTCCCCGTCTCCCTCAATCCCCACCTACCCACCTTCTCCCCGTCTCCCTCAATCCCCACCTACCCACCTTCTCCCCTTCTCCCTCAATCCCCACCTACCCACCTTCTCCCCGTCTCATTCAATCCCCACCTACCCACCTTCTCCCCGTCTCCCTCAATCCCCACCTACCCACCTTCTCCCCGTCTCCCTCAATCCCCACCTACCCACCTTCTCCCCGTCTCCCTCAATCCACCACCTACCCACCTTCTCCCCGTCTCCCTCAATCCCCACCTACCCACCTTCTCCCCGTCTCCCTCAATCCCCACCCACCCACCTTCTCCCCGTCTACCTCAATCCCCACCTACCCACCTTCTCCCCGTCTCCCTCAATCCCCACCTACCCACCTTCTCCCCGTCTCCCTCAATCCCCACCTACCCACCTTCTCCCCGTCTCCCTCAATCCCCACCCACCCACCTTCTCCCCGTCTCCCTCAATCCCCACCTACCCACCTTCTCCCCGTCTCCCTCAATCCCCACCTACCCACCTTGTCCCTGTCTCCCTCAGTCCCCACCTACCCAACTTCTTCCCCGTCTCCCTCAATCCCCACTTACCCACTTTCACCCCGTCTCCCTCAATCCCCACCTACCCACCTTCTCCCCAGCTCCCTCAATCCCCACCTACCCACCTTCTCCCCGTCTCCCTCAATCCCCACCTACCCACAGTCTCTTCGTCTCCTTCAATCCCAAGCTACCCAAATTTTGCCCGTCTCTCTCAAGCCCCACCTAGCCACCTTGTCCCCTCATCTGTCAATCCCCACCTACCCACCTTCTCACTGTATCCCTCAATGCCCACCTCCCCACCATCTCCCCGTCTCCCTCAATCCCCACCTACCCTCCTTCTCCCTGTATCCCTCAATCCCCACCTACCCACCTTCTCACTGTATCCCTCAATGCCCACCTCCCCACCATCTCCCCGTCTCCCTCAATCCCCACCTCCCCACCATCTACCCGTCTCCCTCAATCCCCACCTACCCACCTTCTCCCCGTCTCCCTCAATCCCCACCTCCCCACCTTCTCCCCGTCTCCCTCAATCCCCACCTACCCACCTTCTCCCCGTCTCCCTCAATCCCCACCTACCCACCTTCTCCCCGTCTCCCTCAATCCCCACCTACCCACCTTCTCCCCGTCTCCCTCAATCCCCACCTACCCACCTTCTCCCCTTCTCCCTCAATCCCCACCTACCCACCTTCTCCCCGTCTCATTCAATCCCCACCTACCCACCTTCTCCCCGTCTCCCTCAATCCCCACCTACCCACCTTCTCCCCGTCTCCCTCAATCCCCACCTACCCACCTTCTCCCCGTCTCCCTCAATCCACCACCTACCCACCTTCTCCCCGTCTCCCTCAATCCCCACCTACCCACCTTCTCCCCGTCTCCCTCAATCCCCACCCACCCACCTTCTCCCCGTCTACCTCAATCCCCACCTACCCACCTTCTCCCCGTCTCCCTCAATCCCCACCTACCCACCTTCTCCCCGTCTCCCTCAATCCCCACCTACCCACCTTCTCCCCGTCTCCCTCAATCCCCACCCACCCACCTTCTCCCCGTCTCCCTCAATCCCCACCTACCCACCTTCTCCCCGTCTCCCTCAATCCCCACCTACCCACCTTGTCCCTGTCTCCCTCAGTCCCCACCTACCCAACTTCTTCCCCGTCTCCCTCAATCCCCACTTACCCACTTTCACCCCGTCTCCCTCAATCCCCACCTACCCACCTTCTCCCCAGCTCCCTCAATCCCCACCTACCCACCTTCTCCCTGTCTCCCTCAATCCCCTCCTACCCACCTTCTCCCTGTCTCCCTCAATCCCCACCTACCCACCTTCTCCCCGTCTCCCTCAATCCCCACCTACCCACCTTCTCCCCGTCTCCCTCAATCCCCACCTACCCACCTTCTCCCCGTCTCCCTCAATCCCCACTAACCCACCTTCTCCCCGTCACCCTCAATCGCCACCTACCCACCTTCTCCCCGTCCCCCTCAATCCCCACCTACCCACCTTCTCCCCGTCTCCCTCAATCCCCACCTACCCACCTTCTCCTCGTCTCCCTCAATCCCCACCTACCCACCTTCTCCCCGTCTCCCTCAATCGCCACCTACCCACCTTCTCCCCGTCCCCCTCAATCCCCACCTTCCGACATTGTCCGCATATCATTCAATGACCACATACACAACTTCTCCCTATATCCCTCAATCCCCAACACCCCAACTTCTCCCCATCTCCCACATCTCAACCTACCCACCGTCTCCCCGTTATCCTCAAACCCCACCAACCCTCCTTCTCCCCATCTCCCTCAATCCCCACCTACCCACCGTCTCCCCGTCTCCCTCAATCCCCACCTACCCACCTTGTCCCCGTCTCCCTCAATCCCCACCTACGCACCTTCTCCCCCTCTCCCTTAATCCCCACCTACCCACCGTCTCCCCGTCTCCCTCAATCCCCACCTAACCACCTTCTCCCCGTCTCCCTCAATCCCCACCTACCCACCTTCTCCCCGTCTCCCTCTATCCCCACCTACCCACATTCCCCCTGTCTCCCTCAATCCCCACCTACCCACCTTCTCCCCGTCTCCCTCAATCCCCACCTACCCACCTTCTCCCCGTCTTCCTCAATCCCCACCTACCCACAGTCTCTTCGTCTCCCTCAATCCCCAGCTACCCAAATTTTGCCCGTCTCTCTCAATCCCCACCTAGCCACCTTGTCCCCTTCTCTGTCAATCCCCACCTACCCACCTTCTCCCTGTATCCCTCAATGCCCACCTCACCACCATCTCCCCGTCTCCCTCAATCCCCACCTACTCTCCTTCTCCCCGTCTCCCTCTATCTCCACCTACCCACCTTCTCCCCGTCTCCCCCAATACCCACCTACCCACCTTCTTACCTTCACCCTCAATCCCCACCTACCCACATTCTCCCTATTAGACTCATTCGCCACCTACCCACCTTCTCCCCGTCTCTCTCAATCCCCACCTACCAATCTTCTCCCCGTCTCTCTCAATCCCCACCTACCCACCTTCTCCCCGTATCTCTCAATCCCCACCTACAAATCTTCTCCCCGTCTCCCTCAATCCCCACCTACCCACCTTCTCCCCATCTCCCTCAATCCCCACCTACCCACCTTCGCCCCCTCTCCCTCAATCCCCACCTACCCACCTTCTCCCCATCTCCGTCCATCCCCACCTACCCACATTCTCCCCGTCTCCCTCAATTCCCACCTACACAACTTCTCCCCGTCTCCCTCAATCCCCACATACCCACCTTCTCCCCGTCTCCCTCAATCCCCACCTACCCACCTTCTCCCCATCTCCCTCAATCCCCACCTACCCACCTTCTCCCCGTCTCCCTCAATCCCCACCTACCCATCTTCTCCCCGTCTCCCTCAATCCCCACCTACCCACCTTCTCCCCGTCGCCCTCTATCTCCACCTACCTACCTTCTACCCGTCTCCCTCTATCTCCACCAACCCACCTTCTCCCCGTCTCCCTCTATCTCCACCTACCCACCTTCTCCCCGTCTCCCTCAATCCCCACCTTCCCACAGTCTCTTCGTCTCCCTAAATCCCCAGCTACCGAAATTTTGCCCGTCTCTCTCAATCCCCACCTAGCCACCTTGTCCCCTTCTCTGTCAATCCCCACCTACCCACCTTCTCCCTGTATCCCTCAATGCCCAGCTCCCCACCATCTCCCCGTCTACCTCAATCCCCACCTACCCTCCTTCTCCCTGTATCGCTCAATCCCCACCTGCCCACATTCTCCGCGTCTCCCTCAATCCCCACCTACCCAACTTCTCCCCGTCTCCCTCAATCCCCACCTACCCACCTTCTCCCCGTCTCCGTCCATCCCCACCTACCCACATTCTCCCCGTCTCCCTCAATCCCCTCCTACCCACCATTTCCCAGTCTTCTTCAATCGCCACCTACCCACCTTCTCCCCGTCTCCCTCAATCCCCACCTACCCACCTTCTCCCCGTCTCCCTCAATCTCCACCTAACCTCCTTCTCCCCATCTCTCTCAATACCCACCTACCCACTTTCTCCCCGTCTCCCTCAATCCCCACCTACCCTCCTTGTCCCCGTCTCCCTCAATCTCCACCTACCCACCTTCTCCGCGTCTCCCTCAATCTCCACCTACCCTCCTTATCCCCGTCTCCCTCAATCCCCACCTACCCACCTTCTCCGCGTCTCCCTCAATCCGCACTTACCCACCTTCTCCCCATCTCCCTCAATACCCACCTACCCACTTTCTCCCCGTCTCCCTCAATCCCCACCTACCCACCTTCTCACCTTCTCCCTCAATCCCCACCTACCCACCTTGTCCCTGTCTCCCTCAGTCGCCACCTACCCACCTTCTTCCCCGTCTCCCTCAATCCCCACTTACCCACTTTCACCCCGTCTCCCTCAATCCCCACCTACCCACCTTCTCCCCAGCTCCCTCAATCCCCAACTACCCACCTTCTCCCTGTCTCCCTCAATCCCCTCCTACCCACCTTCTCCCTGTCTCCCTCAATCCCCACCTACCCACCTTCTCCCCGTCTCCCTCAATCCCCACCTACCCACCTTCTCCCCGTCTCCCTCAATCCCCACCTACCCACCTTCTCCCCGTCTCCCTCAATCCCCACTAACCCACCTTCTCCCCGTCCCCCTCAATCCCCACCTACCCACCTTCTCCCCGTCCCCCTCAATCCCCACCTACCCACCTTCTCCCCGTCTCCCTCAATCCCCACCTACCCACCTTCTCCTCGACTCCCTCAATCCCCACCTACCCACCTTCTCCCCGTCTCCCTCAATCCCCACCTACCCACCTTCTCCCCGTCCCCCTCAATCCCCACCTTCCGACATTGTCCGCATATCATTCAATGACCACCTACACACCTTCTCCCTATATCCCTCAATCCCCAACAACCCAACTTCTCCCCATCTCCCACATCTCAACCTACCCACCGTCTCCCCGTTATCCTCAAACCCCACCAACCCTCCTTCTCCCCATCTCCCTCAATCCCCACCTACCCACCGTCTCCCCGTCTCCCTCAATCCCCACCTACCCACCTTGTCCCCGTCTCCCTCAATCCCCACCTACCCACCTTCTCCCCCTCTCCCTTAATCCCCACCTACCCACCGTCTCGCCGTCTCCCTCAATCCTCACCTAACCACGTTCTCCCCGTCTCCCTCAATCCTCACCTAACCACCTTCTCCCCGTCTCCCTCAATCCCCACCTACCCACATTCTCCCTGTCTCCCTCAATCCCCACCTACCCACCTTCTCCCCGTCTCCCTCAATCCCCACCTACCCACCTTCTCCCCGTCTTCCTCAATCCCCACCTACCCACAGTCTCTTCGTCTCCCTCAATCCCCAGTTACCCAAATTTTGCCCGTCTCTCTCAATCCCAACCTAGCCACCTTGTCCCCTTCTCTGTCAATCCCCACCTACACACCTTCTCCCTGTATCCCTCAATGCCCACCTCCGTACCATCTCCTCGTCTCCCTCAATCCCCACCTACTCTCCTTCTCCACGTCTCCCTCTATCTCCACCTACCCACCTTCTCCCCGTCTCCCCCAATACCCACCTACCCACCTTCTTACCTTCACCCTCAATCCCCACCTACCCACATTCTCCCTAATAGACTCATTCGCCACCTACCCACCTTCTCCCCTTCTCTCTCAATCCCCACCAACCAATCTTCTCCCCGTCACTCTCAATCCCCACCTACCCACCTTCTCCCCGTACCTCTCAATCCCCACCTATCAATCTTCTCCCCGTCTCCCTCAATCCCCACCTACCCACCTTCTCCCCATCTCCCTCAATCCCCACCTACCCACCTTCTCCCCGTCTCCCTCAATCCCCACCTACCCACCTTCTCCCCATCTCCGTCCTTCCCCACCTACCCACATTCTCCCCGTCTCCCTCAATCCCCACCTACACAACTTCTCCCCGTCTCCCTCAATCCCCACATACCCACCTTCTCCCCGTCTCCCTCAATCCCCCCCTGCCCACCTTCTCCCCGTCTCCCTCAATCCCCACCTACCCACCTTCTCCCCGTCTCCCTCAATCCCCACCTACCCACCTTCTCCCCATCTCCCTCAATCCCCACCTACCCACCTTCTCCCCGTCGCCCTCTATCTCCACCTACCTACCTTCTACCCGTCTCCCTCTATCTCCACCAACCCACCTTCTCCCCGTCTCCCTCTATCTCCACCTACCCACCTTCTCCCCGTCTCCCTCAATCCCCACCTACCCACAGTCTCTTCGTCTCCCTCAATCCCCAGCTACCGAAATTTTGCCCGTCTCTCTCAATCCCCACGTAGCCAGCTTGTCCCCTTCTCTGTCAATCCCCACCTACCCACCTTCTCCCTGTATCCCTCAATGCCCACCTCCCCACCATCTCCCCGTCTCCCTCAATCCCCACCTACCCTCCTTCTCCCTGTATCGCTCAATCCCCACCTGCCCACATTCTCCCCGTCCCCCTCAATCCCCACCTACCCACCTTCTCCCCGTCCCCCTCAATCCCCACCTACACACCTTCTCCCCGTCCCCCTCAATCCCCACCTACCCACCTTCTCCCCGTCTCCCTCAATCCCCACCTCCCCACCTTCTCCCCGTCTCCCTCAATCCCCACCTACCCACCTTCTCCCCGTCTCCCTCAATCCCCACCTACCCACCTTCTCCCCGTCTCCCTCAATCCCCACCTACCCAACTTCTCCCCGTCTCCCTCAATCCCCACCTACCCACCTTCTCCCCGTCTCCCTCAATCCCCACCTACCCACCTTCTCCCCGTCTCCCTCAATCCCCACCTACCCAACTTCTCCCCGTCTCCCTCAATCCCCACCTACCCACCTTCTCCCCGTCTTCCTCAATCCCCACCTACCCACCATCTCCCCATCTCCCACATCCCCACCTACCCACCTTCTCCCCGTTATCCTCAAATACCACCAACCCTCCTTCTTCCCATCTCCCTCAATCCCCACCTACCCAATGTCTCCCCGTCTCCCTCAATCCGCAGTTACCCACCTTCTCCCCATCTCCCTCAATCCCCACCTACCCACCTTCTCCCCGTCTCCCTCAATCCCCACCTACCCACCTTCTTCCCCGTCTCCCTCAATCCCCACTTACCCACTTTCACCCCGTCTCCCTCAATCCCCACCTACCAACCTTCTCCCCAGCTCCCTCAATCCCCACCTACCCACCTTCTCCCTGTCTCCCTCAATCCCCTCCTACCCACCTTCTCCCTGTCTCCCTCAATCCCCACCTACCCACCTTCTCCCCGTCTCCCTCAATCCCCACCTAACCACCTTCTCCCCGTGTCCCTCAATACCCACCTACCCACCTTCTCCCCGTCTCCCTCAGTCCCCACCTACCCAACTTCTCCCCGTCTCCCTCAATCCCCACCTACCCACCTTCTCCCTGTCTCCCTCAATCCCCACCTACCCACCTTCTCCCCGTCTCCCTCAATCCCCACCTACCCACCTTCTCCCCGTCTCCCTCAATCCCCACCTACCCACCTTCTCCCCGTCTCCCTCAATCCCCATCTACCCACCTTCTCCCCGTCTCCCTCAATCCCCACCTACCCACACTCACCCCGTCTCCCTCAATCCCCATCTAACCACCTTCTCCCCATCTCCCTCAATACCCACCTACCCACCTTCTCCGCGTCTCCCTCAATCCCCACCTACCCTCCTTGTCCCCGTCTCCCTCAATCCCCACCTACCCACCTTCTCCCCGTCTCCCTCAATCCCCACCTACACACCTTCTCCCCGTCTCCCTCAATCCCCACCTACACACCTTCTCCCCGTCGCCCTCCGTCCCCACCTACCCACCTTCTCCCCGTCTCCCTCAATCCCCACCTACCCACCTTCTCCCCGTCTCCCTCAATCCCCACCTACACATCTTCTCTCCTGTCCCTCATATCCCACCGACCCACCTTCTCCCCGTCTCCCTCAATCCCCACCTACCCACCTTCTCCCCGTCTCCCTCAATCCCCACCTTCCCACCTTCTGCCTGTCTCCCTCAATCCCCACCTACCCACCTTCTCCCCGTCTCCCTCAATCCCCCCGTGCCCAACTTTTTCCCGTCTCCCTCAATCCCCACCTACCCACCTTCTCCCCGTCTCCCTCAATCCCCACCTACCCAAATTCTCCCCGTCTCCCTCAATCCCCACCTACCCACCTTCTCCCCGTCTCCCTCAATCCGCACTTCCCCACCTTCTCCCCATCTCCCTCAATACCCACCTCCCCATCTTCTCCCCATCTCCCTCAATCCCCACCTACCCACCTTCTCCCTGTCTCCCTCAATCCCCACCTACCCACCTTCTCCCCGTCTCCCTCAATCCCCACCTACCTACCTTCTCCCCGTCTCCCTCAATCCCCACCTACCCACCTTCTCCCTGTCTCCCTCAATCCCCACCTACCCACCTTCTCCCCATTTCCCTCAATCCCCACCTACCCACCTTCTTCCCGTCTCCCTAAATCCCCACCTACCCACGTTCTCCCCGTCTCCCTCAATCCCCACCTACCCACCTTCTCCCCGTCTCCCTCAATCCCCACCTACCCACCTTCTCCCCGTCTCCCTCAATCCCCACCTACCCACCTTCTCCCCGTCTCCCTCAATCCCCACCTACCCACCTTCTCCCCGTCTCCCTCAATCCCCACCTACCCACCTTCTCCCCGTCTCCCTCAGTCCCCACCTACCCACCTTCTTCCCCGTCTCCCTCAATCCCCACTTACCCACTTTCACCCCGTCTCCCTCAATCCCCACCTACCAAACTTCTCCCCAGCTCCCTCAATCCCCACCTACCCACCTTCTCCCTGTCTCCCTCAATCCCCTCCTACCCACCTTCTCCCTGTCTCCCTCAATCCCCACCTACCCACCTTCTCCCCGTCTCCCTCAATCCCCACCTACCCACCTTCTCCCCGTCTCCCTCAATCCCCACCTACCCACCTTCTCCCCGTCTCCCTCAATCCCCACTAACCCACCTTCTCCCCGTCCCCCTCAATCCCCACCTACCCACCTTCTCCCCGTCCCCCTCAATCCCCACCTACCCACCTTCTCCCCGTCTCCCTCAATCCCCACCTACCCACCATCTCCTCGTCTCCCTCAATCCCCACCTACCCACCTTCTCCCCGTCTCCCTCAATCCCCACTAACCCACCTTCTCCCCGTCCCCCTCAATCCCCACCTACCCACCTTCTCCCCGTCCCCCTCAATCCCCACCTACCCACCTTCTCCCTGTCTCCCTCAATCCCCACCTACCCACCTTCTCCTCGACTCCCTCAATCCCCACCTACCCACCTTCTCCCCGTGTCCCTCAATCCCCACCTACCCACCTTCTCCCCGTCCCCCTCAATCCCCACCTTCCGACATTGTCCGCATATCATTCAATGACCACCGACACACCTTCTCCCCGTCTCCCTTAATCCCCACCTACCCACCTTCTCCCCGTCTCCCTCAATCCTCACCTACCCACCGTCTCCCCGTCTCACTCAATCCCCACCTACCCACCGTTTCCCCGTCTCCCTCAATCCCCACCTACCCACCTTCTCCCCGTCTCCCTCAATCCCCACCTACCCACCTTCTCCCCGTCTCCCTCAATCCCCACCTACCCACCTTCTCCCCGTCTCCCTCAATCCCCACATACCCACCTTCTCCCTGTCTCCCTCAATCCCCACCTACCCACCTTCTCCCCGTCTTCCTCAATCCCCACCTACCCACCTTCTCCCCGTCTCCCTCAATCCCCACCTAACCACCTTCTCCCCGTGTCCCTCAATACCCACCTACCCACCTTCTCCCCGTCTCCCTCAGTCCCCACCTACCCAACTTCTCCCCGTCTCCCTCAATCCCCACCTACCCACCTTCTCCCTGTCTCCCTCAATCCCCACCTACCCACCTTCTCCCCGTCTCCCTCAATCCCCACCTACCCACCTTCTCCCCGTCTCCCTCAATCCCCACCTACCCACCTTCTCCCCGTCTCCCTTAATTCCCTTCTACCCACCTTCTCCCCGTCTCCCTCAATCCCCACCTACCCACACTCACCCCGTCTCCCTCAATCCCCATCTAACCACCTTCTCCCCATCTCCCTCAATACCCACCTACCCACCTTCTCCGCGTCTCCCTCAATCCCCACCTACCCTCCTTGTCCCCGTCTCACTCAATCCCCACCTACCCACCTTCTCCCCGTCTCCCTCAATCCCCACCTACACACCTTCTCCCCGTCTCCCTCAATCCCCACCTACACACCTTCTCCCCGTCGCCCTCCGTCCCCACCTACCCACCTTCTCCCCGTCTCCCTCAATCCCCACCTACCCACCTTCTCCCCGTCTCCCTCAATCCCCACCTACACATCTTCTCTCCTGTCCCTCATATCCCACCGACCCACCTTCTCCCCGTCTCCCTCAATCCCCACCTACCCACCTTCTCCCCGTCTCCCTCAATCCCCACCTTCCCACCTTCTGCCTGTCTCCCTCAATCCCCACCTACCCACCTTCTCCCCGTCTCCCTCAATCCCCCCGTGCCCAACTTTTTCCCGTCTCCCTCAATCCCCACCTACCCACCTTCTCCCCGTCTCCCTCAATCCCCACCTACCCACCTTCTCCCCGTCCCCCTCAATCCCCACCTACCCACCTTCTCCCCGTCCCCCTCAATCCCCACCTACCCACCTTCTCCCCGTCTCCCTCAATCCCCACCTACCCACCATCTCCTCGTCTCCCTCAATCCCCACCTACCCACCTTCTCCCCGTCTCCCTCAATCCCCACTAACCCACCTTCTCCCCGTCCCCCTCAATCCCCACCTACCCACCTTCTCCCCGTCCCCCTCAATCCCCACCTACCCACCTTCTCCCTGTCTCCCTCAATCCCCACCTACCCACCTTCTCCTCGACTCCCTCAATCCCCACCTACCCACCTTCTCCCCGTGTCCCTCAATCCCCACCTACCCACCTTCTCCCCGTCCCCCTCAATCCCCACCTTCCGACATTGTCCGCATATCATTCAATGACCACCGACACACCTTCTCCCCGTCTCCCTTAATCCCCACCTACCCACCGTTTCCCCGTCTCCCTCAATCCCCACCTACCCACCTTCTCCCCGTCTCCCTCAATCCCCACCTACCCACCGTTTCCCCGTCTCCCTCAATCCCCACCTACCCACCTTCTCCCCGTCTCCCTCAATCCCCACCTACCCACCTTCTCCCCGTCTCCCTCAATCCCCACCTACCCACCTTCTCCCCTTCTCCCTCAATCCCCACCTACCCACCTTCTCCCTGTCTCCCTCAATCCCCACCTACCCACCTTCTCCCCGTCTTCCTCAATCCCCACCTACCCACCTTCTCCCCGTCTCCCTCAATCCCCACCTAACCACCTTCTCCCCGTGTCCCTCAATACCCACCTACCCACCTTCTCCCCGTCTCCCTCAGTCCCCACCTACCCAACTTCTCCCCGTCTCCCTCAATCCCCACCTACCCACCTTCTCCCTGTCTCCCTCAATCCCCACCTACCCACCTTCTCCCCGTCTCCCTCAATCCCCACCTACCCACCTTCTCCCCGTCTCCCTCAATCCCCACCTACCCACCTTCTCCCCGTCTCCCTTAATTCCCTTCTACCCACCTTCTCCCCGTCTCCCTCAATCCCCACCTACCCACACTCACCCCGTCTCCCTCAATCCCCATCTAACCACCTTCTCCCCATCTCCCTCAATACCCACCTACCCACCTTCTCCGCGTCTCCCTCAATCCCCACCTACCCTCCTTGTCCCCGTCTCACTCAATCCCCACCTACCCACCTTCTCCCCGTCTCCCTCAATCCCCACCTACACACCTTCTCCCCGTCTCCCTCAATCCCCACCTACACACCTTCTCCCCGTCGCCCTCCGTCCCCACCTACCCACCTTCTCCCCGTCTCCCTCAATCCCCACCTACCCACCTTCTCCCCGTCTCCCTCAATCCCCACCTACACATCTTCTCTCCTGTCCCTCATATCCCACCGACCCACCTTCTCCCCGTCTCCCTCAATCCCCACCTACCCACCTTCTCCCCGTCTCCCTCAATCCCCACCTTCCCACCTTCTGCCTGTCTCCCTCAATCCCCACCTACCCACCTTCTCCCCGTCTCCCTCAATCCCCCCGTGCCCAACTTTTTCCCGTCTCCCTCAATCCCCACCTACCCACCTTCTCCCCGTCTCCCTCAATCCCCACCTACCCAAATTCTCCCCGTCTCCCTCAATCCCCACCTACCCACCTTCTCCCCGTCTCCCTCAATCCGCACTTCCCCACCTTCTCCCCATCTCCCTCAATACCCACCTCCCCATCTTCTCCCCATCTCCCTCAATCCCCACCTACCCACCTTCTCCCTGTCTCCCTCAATCCCCACCTACCCACCTTCTCCCCGTCTCCCTCAATCCCCACCTACCCACCTTCTCCCCGTCTCCCTCAATCCCCACCAACCCTCCTTCTCCCCATCTCCCTCAATCCACACCTACCCACCGTCTCCCCGTCTCCCTCAATCCCCACCTACCCACCTTCTCCCTGTCTCCCTCAATCCCCACCTACCCACCTTCTCCCCATTTCCCTCAATCCCCACCTACCCACCTTCTTCCCGTCTCCCTAAATCCCCACCTACCCACGTTCTCCCCGTCTCCCTCAATCCCCACCTACCCACCTTCTCCCCGTCTCCCTCAATCCCCACCTACCCACCTTCTCCCCGTCTCCCTCAATCCCCACCTACCCACCTTCTCCCCGTCTCCCTCAATCCCCACCTACCCACCTTCTCCCCGTATCCCTCAATCCCCACCTACCCACCTTCCCTCCGTGGCCCTCAATCCCCACCTACACACGTTCTCCCCGTCTCCCTCAATCCCCACCTACCCACATTCTCCCCATTTCCCTCAACCCCCCTACCCAACTTCTCCCCATTTCCCTCAATCCCCACCTACCCACCTTCTTCACGTCTCCCTCAATCCCCACCTACCCATCTTCTCCCCGTCTCCCTCAATCCCCACCTAGCCTCCTTCTCCCCGTATCCCTCAATCCCCACCAACCCACCTTCTTCCCGTCTCCCTCAATCCCCACCTACCCACCTTCTCCCCGTCTCCCTCAATCCCCACCTACCCACCGTCTCCCCGTTATCCTCAAACGCCACCAACCCTCCTTCTCCCCATCTCCCTCAATCCACACCTACCCACCGTCTCCCCGTTTCCCTCAATCCCCACCTACCCAACTTCTCACCCTCTCCCTTAATCCCCACCTAACCACCTTCTCCCCATATCCCTGAATCCCCACCTACCCACGTTCTCCCCTTCTCCCTCAATCCCCACCTACCCACCTTCTCCCCGTCTCCCTCAATCCCCACCTACCCACCTTCTCCCCGTATCCCTCAATCCCCACCTACCCACCTTCCCTCCGTGGCCCTCAATCCCCACCTACCCACGTTCTCCCCGTCTCCCTCAATCCCCACCTACCCACATTCTCCCCATTTCCCTCAACCCCCCTACCCAACTTCTCCCCATTTCCCTCAATCCCCACCTACCCACCTTCTTCACGTCTCCCTCAATCCCCACATACCCATCTTCTCCCCGTCTCCCTCAATCCCCACCTACCCACCTTCTCCCCGTCTACTCAATCCCCACCTACCCACCTTCTCCTCGTCTCCCTCAATCCCCACCTACCCACCTTCTCCCCGTCTCCCTCAATCCCCACCTACCCACCTTCTCCCCGTCTCCCTCAATCCCCACCTACCCACCTTCTCCCCGTCTCCCTCAATCCCCACCTACCCACCTTCTCCCCTTCTCCCTCAATCCCCACCTACCCACCTTCTCCCTGTCTCCCTCAATCCCCACCTACCCACCTTCTCCCCGTCTTCCTCAATCCCCACCTACCCACCTTCTCCCCGTCTCCCTCAATCCCCACCTAACCACCTTCTCCCCGTGTCCCTCAATACCCACCTACCCACCTTCTCCCCGTCTCCCTCAGTCCCCACCTACCCAACTTCTCCCCGTCTCCCTCAATCCCCACCTACCCACGTTCTCCCTGTCTCCCTCAATCCCCACCTACCCACCTTCTCCCCGTCTCCCTCAATCCCCACCTACCCACCTTCTCCCCGTCTCCCTCAATCCCCACCTACCCACCTTCTCCCCGTCTCCCTCAATCCCCATCTACCCACCTTCTCCCCGTCTCCCTCAATCCCCACCTACCCACACTCACCCCGTCTCCCTCAATCCCCATCTAACCACCTTCTCCCCATCTCCCTCAATACCCACCTACCCACCTTCTCCGCGTCTCCCTCAATCCCCACCTACCCTCCTTGTCCCCGTCTCCCTCAATCCCCACCTACCCACCTTCTCCCCGTCTCCCTCAATCCCCACCTACACACCTTCTCCCCGTCTCCCTCAATCCCCACCTACACACCTTCTCCCCGTCGCCCTCCGTCCCCACCTACCCACCTTCTCCCCGTCTCCCTCAATCCCCACCTACCCACCTTCTCCCCGTCTCCCTCAATCCCCACCTACACATCTTCTCTCCTGTCCCTCATATCCCACCGACCCACCTTCTCCCCGTCTCCCTCAATCCCCACCTACCCACCTTCTCCCCGTCTCCCTCAATCCCCACCTTCCCACCTTCTGCCTGTCTCCCTCAATCCCCACCTACCCACCTTCTCCCCGTCTCCCTCAATCCCCCCGTGCCCAACTTTTTCCCGTCTCCCTCAATCCCCACCTACCCACCTTCTCCCCGTCTCCCTCAATCCCCACCTACCCAAATTCTCCCCGTCTCCCTCAATCCCCACCTACCCACCTTCTCCCCGTCTCCCTCAATCCGCACTTCCCCACCTTCTCCCCATCTCCCTCAATACCCACCTCCCCATCTTCTCCCCATCTCCCTCAATCCCCACCTACCCACCTTCTCCCTGTCTCCCTCAATCCCCACCTACCCACCTTCTCCCCGTCTCCCTCAATCCCCACCTACCCACCTTCTCCCCGTCTCCCTCAATCCCCACCAACCCTCCTTCTCCCCATCTCCCTCAATCCACACCTACCCACCGTCTCCCCGTCTCCCTCAATCCCCACCTACCCACCTTCTCCCTGTCTCCCTCAATCCCCACCTACCCACCTTCTCCCCATTTCCCTCAATCCCCACCTACCCACCTTCTTCCCGTCTCCCTAAATCCCCACCTACCCACGTTCTCCCCGTCTCCCTCAATCCCCACCTACCCACCTTCTCCCCGTCTCCCTCAATCCCCACCTACCCACCTTCTCCCCGTCTCCCTCAATCCCCACCTACCCACCTTCTCCCCGTCTCCCTCAATCCCCACCTACCCACCTTCTCCCCGTATCCCTCAATCCCCACCTACCCACCTTCCCTCCGTGGCCCTCAATCCCCACCTACACACGTTCTCCCCGTCTCCCTCAATCCCCACCTACCCACATTCTCCCCATTTCCCTCAACCCCCCTACCCAACTTCTCCCCATTTCCCTCAATCCCCACCTACCCACCTTCTTCACGTCTCCCTCAATCCCCACCTACCCATCTTCTCCCCGTCTCCCTCAATCCCCACCTAGCCTCCTTCTCCCCGTATCCCTCAATCCCCACCAACCCACCTTCTTCCCGTCTCCCTCAATCCCCACCTACCCACCTTCTCCCCGTCTCCCTCAATCCCCACCTACCCACCGTCTCCCCGTTATCCTCAAACCCCACCAACCCTCCTTCTCCCCATCTCCCTCAATCCACACCTACCCACCGTCTCCCCGTTTCCCTCAATCCCCACCTACCCAACTTCTCACCCTCTCCCTTAATCCCCACCTAACCACCTTCTCCCCGTCTCCCTCAATCCCCACCTACCCACGTTCTCCCCTTCTCCCTCAATCCCCACCTACCCACCTTCTCCCCGTCTCCCTCAATCCCCACCTACCCACCTTCTCCCCGTATCCCTCAATCCCCACCTACCCACCTTCCCTCCGTGGCCCTCAATCCCCACCTACCCACGTTCTCCCCGTCTCCCTCAATCCCCACCTACCCACATTCTCCCCATTTCCCTCAACCCCCCTACCCAACTTCTCCCCATTTCCCTCAATCCCCACCTACCCACCTTCTTCACGTCTCCCTCAATCCCCACATACCCATCTTCTCCCCGTCTCCCTCAATCCCCACCTACCCACCTTCTCCCCGTCTACTCAATCCCCACCTACCCACCTTCTCCTCGTCTCCCTCAATCCCCACCTACCCACCTTCTCCCCGTCTCCCTCAATCCCCACCTACCCACCTTCTCCCCGTCTCCCTCAATCCCCACCTACCCACATTCTCCGCGTCTCCCTCAATCCGCACTTACCCACCTTCTCCCCATCTCCCTCAATACCCACCTACCCACCTTCTCCCCGTCTCCCTCAATCCCCACCTACCCACCTTCTCGCCATCTCCCTCAATCCCCACCTACCCACCTTCTTCCCCGTCTCCCTCAATCCCCACTTACCCACTTTCACCCCGTCTCCCTCAATCCCCACCTACCCACCTTCTCCCCAGCTCCCTCAATCCCCACCTACCCACCTTCTCCCTGTCTCCCTCAATCCCCTCCTACCGACCTTCTCCCTGTCTCCCTCAATCCCCACCTATCCACCTTCTCCCCGTCTCCCTCAATCCCCACCTACTCACCTTCTCCCCTTCTCCCTCAATCCCCACCTACCCACCTTTTCCCCGTCTCCCTCAATCCCCACTAACCCACCTTCTCCCCGTCCCCCTCAATCCCCACCTACCCACCTTCTCCCCGTCCCCCTCAATCCCCACCTACCCACCTTCTCCCCGTCTCCCTCAATCCCCACCTACCCACCTTCTCCTCGTCTCCCTCAATCCCCACCTACCCACCTTCTCCCCGTCTCCCTCAATCCCCACCTACCCACCTTCTCCCCGTCTCCCTCAATCCCCACCTTCCGACATTGTCCGCATATCATTCAATGACCACCTACACACCTTCTCCCTATATCCCTCAATCCCCAACAACCCAACTTCTCCCCATCTCCCACATCTCAACCTACCCACCGTCTCCCCGTTATCCTCAAACCCCACCAACCCTCCTTCTCCCCATCTCCCTCAATCCCCACCTACCCACCGTCTCCCCGTCTCCCTCAATCCCCACCTACCCACCTTGTCCCCGTCTCCCTCAATCCCCACCTACCCACCTTCTCCCCCTCTCCCTTAATCCCCACCTACCCACCCTCTCCCCGTCTCCCTCAATCCCCACCTAACCACCTTCTCCCCGTCTCCCTCAATCCCCACCTACCCACCTTCTCCCCGTCTCCCTCAATCCCCACCTACCCACATTCTCCCTGTCTCCCTCAATCCCCACCTACCCACCTTCTCCCCGTCTCCCTCAATCCCCACCTACCCACCTTCTCCCCGTCTTCCTCAATCCCCACCTACCCACAGTCTCTTCGTCTCCCTCAATCCCCAGCTACCCAAATTTTGCCCGTCTCTCTCAATCCCCACCTAGCCACCTTGTCCCCTTCTCTGTCAATCCCCACCTACCCACCTTCTCCCTGTATCCCTCAATGCCCACCTCACCACCATCTCCCCGTCTCCCTCAATCCCCACATACCCACCTTCTCCCCGTCTCCCTCAATCCCCCCCTGCCCACCTTCTCCCCGTCTCCCTCAATCCCCACCTACCCACCTTCTCCCCGTCTCCCTCAATCCCCACCTACCCACCTTCTCCCCATCTCCCTCAATCCCCACCTACACACCTTCTCCCCGTCGCCCTCTATCTCCACCTACCTACCTTCTACCCGTCTCCCTCTATCTCCACCAACCCACCTTCTCCCCGTCTCCCTCTATCTCCACCTACCCACCTTCTCCCCGTCTCCCTCAATCCCCACCTACCCACAGTCTCTTCGTCTCCCTCAATCCCCAGCTACCGAAATTTTGCCCGTCTCTCTCAATCCCCACGTAGCCAGCTTGTCCCCTTCTCTGTCAATCCCCACCTACCCACCTTCTCCCTGTATCCCTCAATGCCCACCTCCCCACCATCTCCCCGTCTCCCTCAATCCCCACCTACCCTCCTTCTCCCTGTATCGCTCAATCCCCACCTGCCCACATTCTCCCCGTCCCCCTCAATCCCCACCTACACACCTTCTCCCCGTCTCCCTCAATCCCCACCTACCCACCTTCTCCCCGTCTCCCTCAATCCCCACCTACCCACCTTCTCCCCGTCTCCCTCAATCCCCACCTACCCACCTTCTGCCCGTCTCCCTCAATCCCCACCTACCCACCTTCTCCCCGTCCCCCACAATCCCCACCTTCCGACATTGTCCGCATATAATTCAATGACCACCTACACACCTTCTCCCTATATCCCTCAATCCCCACCTACCCAACTTCTCCCCGTCTCCCTCAATCCCCACCTACCCACCTTCTCCCCTTCTCCCTCAATCCCCACCTACCCACCTTCTCCCCGTCTCCCTCAATCCCCACCTACCCACCTTCTCCCCGTCTCCCTCAATCCCCACCTACCCACCTTCTCCCCGTATCCCTCAATCCCCACCTACCCACCTTCTCCCCGTCTCCCTCAATCCCCACCTACCCACCTTCACCCCGTCTCCCTCAATCCCCACCTACCAACCTTCTCCCCAGCTCCCTCAATCCCCACCTACCCACTTTCTCCCTGTCTCCCTCAATCCCCTCCTACCCACCTTCTCCCTGTCTCCCTCAATCCCCACCTACCCACCTTCTCCCCGTCTCCCTCAATCCCCACCTACCCACCTTCTCCCCGTCTCCCTCAATCCCCACCTACCCACATTCTCCCCGTCTCCCTCAATCCCCACTAACCCACCTTCTCCCCGTCTCCCTCAATCCCCACCTACCCACCTTCTCCCCGCCTCCCTCAATCCCCACCTACCCACCTTCACCCCGTCTCCCTCAATCCCCACCTACCCACCTTCTCCCCGTCTCCCTCAATCCCCACCTACCCACCTTCTCCCCGTCCCCCTCAATCCCCACCTACCCACCTTCTCCCCGTCTCCCTCAATCCCCACCTACCCACCATCTCCTCGTCTCCCTCAATCCCCACCTACCCACCTTCTCCCCGTCTCCCTCAATCCCCACTAACCCACCTTCTCCCCGTCCCCCTCAATCCCCACCTACCCACCTTCTCCCCGTCCCCCTCAATCCGCACCTACCCACCTTCTCCCTGTCTCCCTCAATCCCCACCTACCCACCTTCTCCTCGACTCCCTCAATCCCCACCTACCCACCTTCTCCCCGTGTCCCTCAATCCCCACCTACCCACCTTCTCCCCGTCCCCCTCAATCCCCACCTTCCGACATTGTCCGCATATCATTCAATGACCACCGACACACCTTCTCCCCGTCTCCCTTAATCCCCACCTACCCACCGTTTCCCCGTCTCCCTCAATCCCCACCTACCCACCTTCTCCCCGTCTCCCTCAATCCCCACCTACCCACCGTTTCCCCGTCTCCCTCAATCCCCACCTACCCACCTTCTCCCCGTCTCCCTCAATCCCCACCTACCCACCTTCTCCCCGTCTCCCTCAATCCCCACCTACCCACCTTCTCCCCTTCTCCCTCAATCCCCACCTACCCACCTTCTCCCTGTCTCCCTCAATCCCCACCTACCCACCTTCTCCCCGTCTTCCTCAATCCCCACCTACCCACCTTCTCCCCGTCTCCCTCAATCCCCACCTAACCACCTTCTCCCCGTGTCCCTCAATACCCACCTACCCACCTTCTCCCCGTCTCCCTCAGTCCCCACCTACCCAACTTCTCCCCGTCTCCCTCAATCCCCACCTACCCACCTTCTCCCTGTCTCCCTCAATCCCCACCTACCCACCTTCTCCCCGTCTCCCTCAATCCCCACCTACCCACCTTCTCCCCGTCTCCCTCAATCCCCACCTACCCACCTTCTCCCCGTCTCCCTCAATCCCCATCTACCCACCTTCTCCCCGTCTCCCTCAATCCCCACCTACCCACACTCACCCCGTCTCCCTCAATCCCCATCTAACCACCTTCTCCCCATCTCCCTCAATACCCACCTACCCACCTTCTCCGCGTCTCCCTCAATCCCCACCTACCCTCCTTGTCCCCGTCTCCCTCAATCCCCACCTACCCACCTTCTCCCCGTCTCCCTCAATCCCCACCTACACACCTTCTCCCCGTCGCCCTCCGTCCCCACCTACCCACCTTCTCCCCGTCTCCCTCAATCCCCACCTACCCACCTTCTCCCCGTCTCCCTCAATCCCCACCTACACATCTTCTCTCCTGTCCCTCATATCCCACCGACCCACCTTCTCCCCGTCTCCCTCAATCCCCACCTACCCACCTTCTCCCCGTCTCCCTCAATCCCCACCTTCCCACCTTCTGCCTGTCTCCCTCAATCCCCACCTACCCACCTTCTCCCCGTCTCCCTCAATCCCCCCGTGCCCAACTTTTTCCCGTCTCCCTCAATCCCCACCTACCCACCTTCTCCCCGTCTCCCTCAATCCCCACCTACCCAAATTCTCCCCGTCTCCCTCAATCCCCACCTACCCACCTTCTCCCCGTCTCCCTCAATCCGCACTTCCCCACCTTCTCCCCATCTCCCTCAATACCCACCTCCCCATCTTCTCCCCATCTCCCTCAATCCCCACCTACCCACCTTCTCCCTGTCTCCCTCAATCCCCACCTACCCACCTTCTCCCCGTCTCCCTCAATCCCCACCTACCTACCTTCTCCCCGTCTCCCTCAATCCCCACCTACCCACCTTCTCCCTGTCTCCCTCAATCCCCACCTACCCACCTTCTCCCCATTTCCCTCAATCCCCACCTACCCACCTTCTTCCCGTCTCCCTAAATCCCCACCTACCCACGTTCTCCCCGTCTCCCTCAATCCCCACCTACCCACCTTCTCCCCGTCTCCCTCAATCCCCACCTACCCACCTTCTCCCCGTCTCCCTCAATCCCCACCTACCCACCTTCTCCCCGTCTCCCTCAATCTCCACCTCCCCACCTTCTCCCCGTCTCCCTCAATCCCCACCTACCCACCTTCTCCCCGTCTCCCTCAGTCCCCACCTACCCACCTTCTTCCCCGTCTCCCTCAATCCCCACTTACCCACTTTCACCCCGTCTCCCTCAATCCCCACCTACCAAACTTCTCCCCAGCTCCCTCAATCCCCACCTACCCACCTTCTCCCTGTCTCCCTCAATCCCCTCCTACCCACCTTCTCCCTGTCTCCCTCAATCCCCACCTACCCACCTTCTCCCCGTCTCCCTCAATCCCCACCTACCCACCTTCTCCCCGTCTCCCTCAATCCCCACCTACCCACCTTCTCCCCGTCTCCCTCAATCCCCACTAACCCACCTTCTCCCCGTCCCCCTCAATCCCCACCTACCCACCTTCTCCCCGTCCCCCTCAATCCCCACCTACCCACCTTCTCCCCGTCTCCCTCAATCCCCACCTACCCACCATCTCCTCGTCTCCCTCAATCCCCACCTACCCACCTTCTCCCCGTCTCCCTCAATCCCCACTAACCCACCTTCTCCCCGTCCCCCTCAATCCCCACCTACCCACCTTCTCCCCGTCCCCCTCAATCCCCACCTACCCACCTTCTCCCTGTCTCCCTCAATCCCCACCTACCCACCTTCTCCTCGACTCCCTCAATCCCCACCTACCCACCTTCTCCCCGTGTCCCTCAATCCCCACCTACCCACCTTCTCCCCGTCCCCCTCAATCCCCACCTTCCGACATTGTCCGCATATCATTCAATGACCACCGACACACCTTCTCCCCGTCTCCCTTAATCCCCACCTACCCACCGTTTCCCCGTCTCCCTCAATCCCCACCTACCCACCTTCTCCCCGTCTCCCTCAATCCCCACCTACCCACCGTTTCCCCGTCTCCCTCAATCCCCACCTACCCACCTTCTCCCCGTCTCCCTCAATCCCCACCTACCCACCTTCTCCCCGTCTCCCTCAATCCCCACCTACCCACCTTCTCCCCTTCTCCCTCAATCCCCACCTACCCACCTTCTCCCTGTCTCCCTCAATCCCCACCTACCCACCTTCTCCCCGTCTTCCTCAATCCCCACCTACCCACCTTCTCCCCGTCTCCCTCAATCCCCACCTAACCACCTTCTCCCCGTGTCCCTCAATACCCACCTACCCACCTTCTCCCCGTCTCCCTCAGTCCCCACCTACCCAACTTCTCCCCGTCTCCCTCAATCCCCACCTACCCACCTTCTCCCTGTCTCCCTCAATCCCCACCTACCCACCTTCTCCCCGTCTCCCTCAATCCCCACCTACCCACCTTCTCCCCGTCTCCCTCAATCCCCACCTACCCACCTTCTCCCCGTCTCCCTCAATCCCCATCTACCCACCTTCTCCCCGTCTCCCTCAATCCCCACCTACCCACACTCACCCCGTCTCCCTCAATCCCCATCTAACCACCTTCTCCCCATCTCCCTCAATACCCACCTACCCACCTTCTCCGCGTCTCCCTCAATCCCCACCTACCCTCCTTGTCCCCGTCTCCCTCAATCACCACCTACCCACCTTCTCCCCGTCTCCCTCAATCCCCACCTACACACCTTCTCCCCGTCTCCCTCAATCCTCACCTACACACCTTCTCCCCGTCGCCCTCCGTCCCCACCTACCCACCTTCTCCCCGTCTCCCTCAATCCCCACCTACCCACCTTCTCCCCGTCTCCCTCAATCCCCACCTACACATCTTCTCTCCTGTCCCTCATATCCCACCGACCCACCTTCTCCCCGTCTCCCTCAATCCCCACCTACCCACCTTCTCCCCGTCTCCCTCAATCCCCAACTTCCCACCTTCTGCCTGTCTCCCTCAATCCCCACCTACCCACCTTCTCCCCGTCTCCCTCAATCCCCCCGTGCCCAACTTTTTCCCGTCTCCCTCAATCCCCACCTACCCACCTTCTCCCCGTCTCCCTCAATCCCCACCTACCCAAATTCTCCCCGTCTCCCTCAATCCCCACCTACCCACCTTCTCCCCGTCTCCCTCAATCCGCACTTCCCCACCTTCTCCCCATCTCCCTCAATACCCACCTCCCCATCTTCTCCCCATCTCCCTCAATCCCCACCTACCCACCTTCTCCCTGTCTCCCTCAATCCCCACCTACCCACCTTCTCCCCGTCTCCCTCAATCCCCACCTACCTACCTTCTCCCCGTCTCCCTCAATCCCCACCTACCCACCTTCTCCCTGTCTCCCTCAATCCCCACCTACCCACCTTCTCCCCATTTCCCTCAATCCCCACCTACCCACCTTCTTCCCGTCTCCCTAAATCCCCACCTACCCACCTTCTCCCCGTCTCCCTCAATCCCCACCTACCCACCTTCTCCCCGTCTCCCTCAATCCCCACCTACCCACCTTCTCCCCGTCTCCCTCAATCCCCACCTACCCACCTTCTCCCCGTCTCCCTCAATCCCCACCTACCCACCTTCTCCCCGTCTCCCTCAATCCCCACCTACCCACCTTCTCCCCGTCTCCCTCAATCCCCACCTACCAACCATCTCCTCGTCTCCCTCAATCCCCACCTACCCACCTTCTCCCCGTCTCCCTCAATCCCCACTAACCCACCTTCTCCCCGTCCCCCTCAATCCCCACCTACCCACCTTCTCCCCGTCCCCCTCAATCCCCACCTACCCACCTTCTCCCTGTCTCCCTCAATCCCCACCTACCCACCTTCTCCTCGACTCCCTCAATCCCCACCTACCCACCTTCTCCCCGTGTCCCTCAATCCCCACCTACCCACCTTCTCCCCGTCCCCCTCAATCCCCACCTTCCGACATTGTCCGCATATCATTCAATGACCACCGACACACCTTCTCCCCGTCTCCCTTAATCCCCACCTACCCACCGTTTCCCCGTCTCCCTCAATCCCCACCTACCCACCTTCTCCCCGTCTCCCTCAATCCCCACCTACCCACCGTTTCCCCGTCTCCCTCAATCCCCACCTACCCACCTTCTCCCCGTCTCCCTCAATCCCCACCTACCCACCTTCTCCCCGTCTCCCTCAATCCCCACCTACCCACCTTCTCCCCTTCTCCCTCAATCCCCACCTACCCACCTTCTCCCTGTCTCCCTCAATCCCCACCTACCCACCTTCTCCCCGTCTTCCTCAATCCCCACCTACCCACCTTCTCCCCGTCTCCCTCAATCCCCACCTAACCACCTTCTCCCCGTGTCCCTCAATACCCACCTACCCACCTTCTCCCCGTCTCCCTCAGTCCCCACCTACCCAACTTCTCCCCGTCTCCCTCAATCCCCACCTACCCACCTTCTCCCTGTCTCCCTCAATCCCCACCTACCCACCTTCTCCCCGTCTCCCTCAATCCCCACCTACCCACCTTCTCCCCGTCTCCCTCAATCCCCACCTACCCACCTTCTCCCCGTCTCCCTCAATCCCCATCTACCCACCTTCTCCCCGTCTCCCTCAATCCCCACCTACCCACACTCACCCCGTCTCCCTCAATCCCCATCTAACCACCTTCTCCCCATCTCCCTCAATACCCACCTACCCACCTTCTCCGCGGCTCCCTCAATCCCCACCTACCCTCCTTGTCCCCGTCTCCCTCAATCCCCACCTACCCACCTTCTCCCCGTCTCCCTCAATCCCCACCTACACACCTTCTCCCCGTCTCCCTCAATCCCCACCTACACACCTTCTCCCCGTCGCCCTCCGTCCCCACCTACCCACCTTCTCCCCGTCTCCCTCAATCCCCACCTACCCACCTTCTCCCCGTCTCCCTCAATCCCCACCTACACATCTTCTCTCCTGTCCCTCATATCCCACCGACCCACCTTCTCCCCGTCTCCCTCAATCCCCACCTACCCACCTTCTCCCCGTCTCCCTCAATCCCCACCTTCCCACCTTCTGCCTGTCTCCCTCAATCCCCACCTACCCACATTCTCCCCGTCTCCCTCAATCCCCCCGTGCCCAACTTTTTCCCGTCTCCCTCAATCCCCACCTACCCACCTTCTCCCCGTCTCCCTCAATCCCCACCTACCCAAATTCTCCCCGTCTCCCTCAATCCCCACCTACCCACCTTCTCCCCGTCTCCCTCAATCCGCACTTCCCCACCTTCTCCCCATCTCCCTCAATACCCACCTCCCCATCTTCTCCCCATCTCCCTCAATCCCCACCTACCCACCTTCTCCCTGTCTCCCTCAATCCCCACCTACCCACCTTCTCCCCGTCTCCCTCAATCCCCACCTACCCACCTTCTCCCCGTCTCCCTCAATCCCCACCAACCCTCCTTCTCCCCATCTCCCTCAATCCACACCTACCCACCGTCTCCCCGTCTCCCTCAATCCCCACCTACCCACCTTCTCCCTGTCTCCCTCAATCCCCACCTACCCACCTTCTCCCCATTTCCCTCAATCCCCACCTACCCTCCTTCTTCCCGTCTCCCTAAATCCCCACCTACCCACGTTCTCCCCGTCTCCCTCAATCCCCACCTACCCACCTTCTCCCCGTCTCCCTCAATCCCCACCTACCCACCTTCTCCCCGTCTCCCTCAATCCCCACCTACCCACCTTCTCCCCGTATCCCTCAATCCCCACCTACCCACCTTCCCTCCGTGGCCCTCAATCCCCACCTACACACGTTCTCCCCGTCTCCCTCAATCCCCACCTACCCACATTCTCCCCATTTCCCTCAACCCCCCTACCCAACTTCTCCCCATTTCCCTCAATCCCCACCTACCCACCTTCTTCACGTCTCCCTCAATCCCCACCTACCCATCTTCTCCCCGTCTCCCTCAATCCCCACCTAGCCTCCTTCTCCCCGTATCCCTCAATCCCCACCAACCCACCTTCTTCCCCTCTCCCTCAATCCCCACCTACCCACCTTCTCCCCGTCTCCCTCAATCCCCACCTACCCACCGTCTCCCCGTTATCCTCAAACCCCACCAACCCTCCTTCTCCCCATCTCCCTCAATCCACACCTACCCACCGTCTCCCCGTTTCCCTCAATCCCCACCTACCCAACTTCTCACCCTCTCCCTTAATCCCCACCTAACCACCTTCTCCCCATATCCCTGAATCCCCACCTACCCACGTTCTCCCCTTCTCCCTCAATCCCCACCTACCCACCTTCTCCCCGTCTCCCTCAATCCCCACCTACCCACCTTCTCCCCGTATCCCTCAATCCCCACCTACCCACCTTCCCTCCGTGGCCCTCAATCCCCACCTACCCACGTTCTCCCCGTCTCCCTCAATCCCCACCTACCCACATTCTCCCCATTTCCCTCAACCCCCCTACCCAACTTCTCCCCATTTCCCTCAATCCCCACCTACCCACCTTCTTCACGTCTCCCTCAATCCCCACATACCCATCTTCTCCCCGTCTCCCTCAATCCCCACCTACCCACCTTCTCCCCGTCTACTCAATCCCCACCTACCCACCTTCTCCTCGTCTCCCTCAATCCCCACCTACCCACCTTCTCCCCGTCTCCCTCAATCCCCACCTACCCACCTTCTCCCCGTCTCCCTCAATCCCCACCTACCCACCTTCTCCGCGTCTCCCTCAATCCGCACTTACCCACCTTCTCCCCATCTCCCTCAATACCCACCTACCCACCTTCTCCCCGTCTCCCTCAATCCCCACCTACCCACCTTCTCGCCATCTCCCTCAATCCCCACCTACCCACCTTGTCCCTGTCTCCCTCAGTCCCCACCTACCCACCTTCTTCCCCGTCTCCCTCAATCCCCACTTACCCACTTTCACCCCGTCTCCCTCAATCCCCACCTACCCACCTTCTCCCCAGCTCCCTCAATCCCCACCTACCCACCTTCTCCCTGTCTCCCTCAATCCCCTCCTACCGACCTTCTCCCTGTCTCCCTCAATCCCCACCTATCCACCTTCTCCCCGTCTCCCTCAATCCCCACCTACTCACCTTCTCCCCTTCTCCCTCAATCCCCACCTACCCACCTTTTCCCCGTCTCCCTCAATCCCCACTAACCCACCTTCTCCCCGTCCCCCTCAATCCCCACCTACCCACCTTCTCCCCGTCCCCCTCAATCCCCACCTACCCACCTTCTCCCCGTCTCCCTCAATCCCCACCTACCCACCTTCTCCTCGTCTCCCTCAATCCCCACCTACCCACCTTCTCCCCGTCTCCCTCAATCCCCACCTACCCACCTTCTCCCCGTCTCCCTCAATCCCCACCTTCCGACATTGTCCGCATATCATTCAATGACCACCTACACACCTTCTCCCTATATCCCTCAATCCCCAACAACCCAACTTCTCCCCATCTCCCACATCTCAACCTACCCACCGTCTCCCCGTTATCCTCAAACCCCACCAACCCTCCTTCTCCCCATCTCCCTCAATCCCCACCTACCCACCGTCTCCCCGTCTCCCTCAATCCCCACCTACCCACCTTGTCCCCGTCTCCCTCAATCCCCACCTACCCACCTTCTCCCCCTCTCCCTTAATCCCCACCTACCCACCGTCTCCCCGTCTCCCTCAATCCCCACCTAACCACCTTCTCCCCGTCTCCCTCAATCCCCACCTACCCACCTTCTCCCCGTCTCCCTCAATCCCCACCTACCCACATTCTCCCTGTCTCCCTCAATCCCCACCTACCCACCTTCTCCCCGTCTCCCTCAATCCCCACCTACCCACCTTCTCCCCGTCTTCCTCAATCCCCACCTACCCACAGTCTCTTCGTCTCCCTCAATCCCCAGCTACCCAAATTTTGCCCGTCTCTCTCAATCCCCACCTAGCCACCTTGTCCCCTTCTCTGTCAATCCCCACCTACCCACCTTCTCCCTGTATCCCTCAATGCCCACCTCACCACCATCTCCCCGTCTCCCTCAATCCCCACCTACTCTCCTTCTCCCCGTCTCCCTCTATCTCCACCTACCCACCTTCTCCCCGTCTCCCCCAATACCCACCTACCCACCTTCTTACCTTCACCCTCAATCCCCACCTACCCACATTCTCCCTATTAGACTCATTCGCCACCTACCCACCTTCTCCCCGTCTCTCTCAATCCCCACCTACCAATCTTCTCCCCGTCTCTCTCAATCCCCACCTACCCACCTTCTCCCCGTATCTCTCAATCCCAACCTACCAATCTTCTCCCCGTCTCCCTCAATCCCCACCTACCCACCTTCTCCCCATCTCCCTCAATCCCCACCTAACCACCTTCGCCCCCTCTCCCTCAATCCCCACCTACCCACCTTCTCCCCATCTCCGTCCATCCCCACCTACCCACATTCTCCCCGTCTCCCTCAATTCCCACCTACACAACTTCTCCCCGTCTCCCTCAATCCCCACATACCCACCTTCTCCCCGTCTCCCTCAATCCCCACCTACCCACCTTCTCCCCATCTCCCTCAATCCCCACCTACCCACCTTCTCCCCGTCTCCCTCAATCCCCACCTACCCACCTTCTCCCCGTCTCTCTCAATCCCCACCTACCCACCTTCTCCCCGTCGCCCTCTATCTCCACCTACCTACCTTCTACCCGTCTCCCTCTATCTCCACCAACCCACCTTCTCCCCGTCTCCCTCTATCTCCACCTACCCACCTTCTCCCCGTCTCCCTCAATCCCCACCTACCCACAGTCTCTTCGTCTCCCTCAATCCCCAGCTACCGAAATTTTGCCCGTCTCTCTCAATCCCCACCTAGCCACCTTGTCCCCTTCTCTGTCAATCCCCACCTACCCACCTTCTCCCTGTATCCCTCAATGCCCAGCTCCCCACCATCTCCGCGTCTCCCTCAATCCCCACCTACCCTCCTTCGCCCTGTATCGCTCAATCCCCACCTGCCCACGTTCTCCGCGTCTCCCTCAATCCCCACCTACCCAACTTCTCCCCGTCTCCCTCAATCCCCACCTACCCACCTTCTCCCCGTCTCCGTCCATCCCCACCTACCCACATTCTCCCCGTCTCCCTCAATCCCCACCTACCCACCATTTCCCAGTCTTCCTCAGTTGCCACCTTCCCACCTTCTCGCCGTCTCCCTCAATCCCCACCTACCCACCATTTCCCAGTCTTCTTCAATCGCCACCTACCCACCTTCTCCCCGTCTCCCTCAATCCCCACCTACCCACCTTCTCCCCGTCTCCCTCAATCTCCACCTAACCTCCTTCTCCCCATCTCTCTCAATACCCACCTACCCACTTTCTCCCCGTCTCCCTCAATCCCCACCTACCCTCCTTGTCCCCGTCTCCCTCAATCTCCACCTACCCACCTTCTCCGCGATCCCCTCAATCTCCACCTACCCTCCTTATCCCCGTCTCCCTCAATCCCCACCTACCCACCTTCTCCGCGTCTCCCTCAATCCGCACTTACCCACCTTCTCCCCATCTCCCTCAATACCCACCTACCCACCTTCTCCCCGTCTCCCTCAATCCCCACCTACCCACCTTCTCACCTTCTCCCTCAATCCCCACCTACCCACCTTCTCCCCATCTCCCTCAATCCCCACCTACCCACCTTCTCCCCGTCTCCCTCAGTCCCCACCTACCCACCTTCTGCCACGTCTCCCTCAATCCACACCTACCCACTTTCACCCCGTCTCCCTCAATCCCCACCTACCCACTTTCACCCCGTCTCCCTTAATCCCCACCTACCCACCTTCTCCCCAGCTCCCTCAATCCCCAACTACCCACCTTCTCCCTGTCTCCCTCAATCCCCTCCTACCCACCTTCTCCCTGTCTCCCTCAATCCCCACCTACCCACCGTCTCCCCGTCTCCCTCAATCCCCACCTACCCACCTTGTCCCCGTCTCCCTCAATCCCCACCTACCCACCTTCTCCCCCTCTCCCTTAATCCCCACCTACCCACCGTCTCGCCGTCTCCCTCAATCATCACCTAACCACCTTCTCCCCGTCTCCCTCAATCCCCACCTACCCACCTTCTCCCCGTCTCCCTCAATCCCCACCTACCCACCTTCTCCCCGTCTCCCTCAATCCCCACCTACCCTCCTTCTCCCCGTCTCCCTCAATCGCCACCTACCCACCTTCTCCCCGTCTCCCTCAATCCGCACCTACCCACCTTCTCCCCGTCTCCCTCAATCCCCACCTACCCACATTCTCCCTGTCTCCCTCAATCCCCACCTACCCACCTTCTCCCCGTCTCCCTCAATCCCCACCTACCCACCTTCTCCCCGTCTTCCTCAATCCCCACCTACCCACAGTCTCTTCGTCTCCCTCAATCCCCAGCTACCCAAATTTTGCCCGTCTCTCTCAATCCCAACCTAGCCACCTTGTCCCCTTCTCTGTCAATCCCCACCTACACACCTTCTCCCTGTATCCCTCAATGCCCACCTCCGTACCATCTCCCCGTCTCCCTCAATCCCCACCTACTCTCCTTCTCCCCGTCTCCCTCTATCTCCACCTACCCACCTTCTCCCCGTCTCCCCCAATACCCACCTACCCACCTTCTTACCTTCACCCTCAATCCCCACCTACCCACATTCTCCCTAATAGACTCATTCGCCACCTACCCACCTTCTCCCCTTCTCTCTCAATCCCCACCAACCAATCTTCTCCCCGTCTCTCTCAATCCCCACCTACCCACCTTCTCCCCGTACCTCTCAATCCCCACCTACCAATCTTCTCCCCGTCTCACTCAATCCCCACCTACCCACCTTCTCCCCATCTCCCTCAATACCCACCTACCCACCTTCACCCCGTCTCCCTCAATCCCCACCTACCCACCTTCTCCCCGTCTCCCTCAATCCCCACCTACCCACCTTCTCCCCGTCTCCCTCAATCCCCAGCTACCCACCTTCTCCCCGTCTCCCTCAATCCCCACCTACCCACCTTCTCCCCGTCTCCCTCAATCCCCACCTACCCACCTTCTCCCCGTCTCCCTCAATCCCCACCTACCCACCTTCTCCCCATCTCCGTCCATCCCCACCTACCCACATTCTCCCCGTCTCCCTCAATCCCCACCAACACAACTTCTCCCCGTCTCCCTCAAACCCCACATACCCACCTTCTCCCCGTCTCCCTCAATCCCCCCCTGCCCACCTTCTCCCCGTCTCCCTCAATCCCCACCTACCCACCTTCTCCCCATCTCCCTCAATCCACACCTACCCACCTTCTCCCCGTCTCCCTCAATCCCCACAAACCCACCTTCTCCCCATCTCCCTCAATCCCCACTAACCCACCTTCTCCCCGTCTCCCTCAATCCCCACCTACCCACCTTCTCCCTGTATCCCTCAATCCCACCTACCCAACTTCTCCCCGTCTCCCTCAATCCCCACCTACCCACCTTCTCCCTGTATCCCTCAATCCCCACCTACCCACCTTCTCCCCGTCTCCCTCAATCCCCACCTACTCTCCTTCTCCCCGTCTCCCTCTATCTCCACCTACCCTCCTTCTCCCCCTCTCCCCCAATACCCACCTACCCAACTTCTCCCCGTCTCCCTCAATCCCCACCTACCCACCTTCTCCCCGTCTCCCTCAATCCCCACCTACCCACCTTCTCCCCGTCCCCCACAATCCCCACCTTCTGACATTGTCCGCATATAATTCAATGACCACCTACACACCTTCTCCCTATATCCCTCAATCCCCACCTACACAACTTCTCCCCATCTCCCACATCCCCACCTACCCACCGTCTCCCCGTTATCCTCAAACCCCACCAACCCTCCTTCTTCCCATCTCCCTCAATCCCCACCTACCCAATGTCTCCCCGTCTCCCTCAATCCGCAGTTACCCACCTTCTCCCCATCTCCCTCAATCCCCACCTACCCACCTTCACCCCGTCTCCCTCAATCCCCACCTACCCACCTTGTCCCCGTCTCCCTCAGTCCCCACCTACCCACCTTCTCCCCGTCTCCCTCAGTCCCCACCTACCCACCTTCTCCCCGTCTCCCTCAATCCACACCTACCCACCTTCTCCACGTCTCCCTCAATCCCCACTTACCCACCTTCTCCCCGTCTCCCTCAATCCCCACCTACCCACCTTCTCCCCGTCTCCCTCAATCCCCACCTACCCACCTTCTCCCCGTCTCCCTCAATCCCCACCTACCCACCTTCTCCCCGTCTCCCTCAATCCCCACTAACCCACCTTCTCCCCGTCCCCCTCAATCCCCACCTACCCACCTTCTCCCCTCCCTCAATCCCCACCTACCCACCTTCTCCCCGTCCCCCTCAATCCCCACCTACCCACCTTCTCCCCGTGTCCCTCAATCCCCACCTACCCACCTTCTCCCCGTCCCCCTCAATCCCCACCTTCCGACATTGTCCGCATATCATTCAATGACCACCGACACACCTTCTCCCTATATCCCTCAATCCCCACCTACCCAACTTCTCCCCATCTCCCACATCCCCACCTACCCACCGTCTCCCCATTATCCTCAAACCCCACCAACCCTCCTTCTCCCCATCTCCCTCAATCCCCACCTACCCACCGTTTCCCCGTCTCCCTCAATCCCCACCTACCCACCTTCTCCCCGTCTCCCTCAATCCCCACCTACCCACCTTCTCCCCGTCTCCCTCAATCCCCACCTACCCACCTTCTCCCCGTCTCCCTCAATCCCCACCTACCCACCGTTTCCCCATCTCCCTCAATCCCCACTAACCCACCTTCTCCCCGTCTCCCTCAATCCCCACCTACCCACCTTCTCCCTGTATCCCTCAATCCCACCTACCCAACTTCTCCCCGTCTCCCTCAATCCCCACCTACCCACCTTCTCCCTGTATCCCTCAATCCCCACCTACCCACCTTCTCCCCGTCTCCCTCAATCCCCACCTACTCTCCTTCTCCCCGTCTCCCTCTATCTCCACCTACCCTCCTTCTCCCCCTCTCCCCCAATACCCACCTACCCAACTTCTCCCCGTCTCCCTCAATCCCCACCTACCCACCTTCTCCCCGTCTCCCTCAATCCCCACCTACCCACCTTCTCCCCGTCCCCCACAATCCCCACCTTCTGACATTGTCCGCATATAATTCAATGACCACCTACACACCTTCTCCCTATATCCCTCAATCCCCACCTACCCAACTTCTCCCCATCTCCCACATCCCCACCTACCCACCTTCTCCCCGTTATCCTCAAACCCCACCAACCCTCCTTCTTCCCATCTCCCTCAATCCCCACCTACCCAATGTCTCCCCGTCTCCCTCAATCCGCAGTTACCCACCTTCTCCCCATCTCCCTCAATCCCCACCTACCCACCTTCACCCCGTCTCCCTCAATCCCCACCTACCCACCTTGTCCCCGTCTCCCTCAGTCCCCACCTACCCACCTTCTCCCCGTCTCCCTCAGTCCCCACCTACCCACCTTCTCCCCGTCTCCCTCAATCCACACCTACCCACCTTCTCCACGTCTCCCTCAATCCCCACTTACCCACCTTCTCCCCGTCTCCCTCAATCCCCACCTACCCACCTTCTCCCCGTCTCCCTCAATCCCCACCTACCCACCTTCTCCCCGTCTCCCTCAATCCCCACCTACCCACCTTCTCCCCGTCTCCCTCAATCCCCACTAACCCACCTTCTCCCCGTCCCCCTCAATCCCCACCTACCCACCTTCTCCCCTCCCTCAATCCCCACCTACCCACCTTCTCCCCGTCCCCCTCAATCCCCACCTACCCACCTTCTCCCCGTGTCCCTCAATCCCCACCTACCCACCTTCTCCCCGTCCCCCTCAATCCCCACCTTCCGACATTGTCCGCATATCATTCAATGACCACCGACACACCTTCTCCCTATATCCCTCAATCCCCACCTACCCAACTTCTCCCCATCTCCCACATCCCCACCTACCCACCGTCTCCCCATTATCCTCAAACCCCACCAACCCTCCTTCTCCCCATCTCCCTCAATCCCCACCTACCCACCGTTTCCCCGTCTCCCTCAATCCCCACCTACCCACCTTCTCCCCGTCTCCCTCAATCCCCACCTACCCACCTTCTCCCCGTCTCCCTCAATCCCCACCTACCCACCTTCTCCCCTTCTCCCTCAATCCCCACCTACCCACCTTCTCCCTGTCTCCCTCAATCCCCACCTACCCACCTTCTCCCCGTCTTCCTCAATCCCCACCTACCCACCTTCTCCCCGTCTCCCTCAATCCCCACCTAACCACCTTCTCCCCGTGTCCCTCAATACCCACCTACCCACCTTCTCCCCGTCTCCCTCAGTCCCCACCTACCCAACTTCTCCCCGTCTCCCTCAATCCCCACCTACCCACCTTCTCCCTGTCTCCCTCAATCCCCACCTACCCACCTTCTCCCCGTCTCCCTCAATCCCCACCTACCCACCTTCTCCCCGTCTCCCTCAATCCCCACCTACCCACCTTCTCCCCGTCACCCTCAATCCCCATCTACCCACCTTCTCCCCGTCTCCCTCAATCCCCACCTACCCACACTCACCCCGTCTCCCTCAATCCCCATCTAACCACCTTCTCCCCATCTCCCTCAATACCCACCTACCCACCTTCTCCGCGTCTCCCTCAATCCCCACCTACCCTCCTTGTCCCCGTCTCCCTCAATCCCCACCTACCCACCTTCTCCCCGTCTCCCTCAATCCCCACCTACACACCTTCTCCCCGTCTCCCTCAATCCCCACCTACACACCTTCTCCCCGTCTCCCTCCGTCCCCACCTACCCACCTTCTCCCCGTCTCCCTCAATCCCCACCTACCCACCTTCTCCCCATCTCACTCAAACCCCACCTACCCACCTTCTCCCCGTCTCCCTCAATCCCCACCTTCCCACCTTCTCCCCGTCTCCCTCAATCCCCACCTACCCACCTTCTCCCCGTCTCCCTCAATCCCCACCTACACATCTTCTCTCCTGTCCCTCATATCCCACCGACCCACCTTCTCCCCGTCTCCCTCAATCCCCACCTACCCACCTTCTCCCCGTCTCCCTCAATCCCCACCTTCCCACCTTCTGCCTGTCTCCCTCAATCCCCACCTACCCACCTTCTCCCCGTCTCCCTCAATCCCCCCGTGCCCAACTTTTTCCCGTCTCCCTCAATCCCCACCTACCCACCTTCTCCCCGTCTCCCTCAATCCCCACCTACCCAAATTCTCCCCGTCTCCCTCAATCCCCACCTACCCACCTTCTCCCCGTCTCCCTCAATCCGCACTTCCCCACCTTCTCCCCATCTCCCTCAATACCCACCTCCCCAACTTCTCCCCATCTCCCTCAATCCCCACCTACCCACCTTCTCCCTGTCTCCCTCAATCCCCACCTACCCACCTTCTCCCCGTCTCCCTCAATCCCCACCTACCTACCTTCTCCCCGTCTCCCTCAATCCCCACCTACCCACCTTCTCCCTGTCTCCCTCAATCCCCACCTACGCACCTTCTCCCCATTTCCCTCAATCCCCACCTACCCACCTTCTTCCCGTCTCCCTCAATCCCCACCTACCCACGTTCTCCCCGTCTCCCTCAATCCCCACCTACCCACCTTCTCCCCGTCTCCCTCAATCCCCACCTACCCACCTTCTCCCCGTCTCCCTCAATCCCCACCTACCCACCTTCTCCCCGTATCCCTCAATCCCCACCTACCCACCTTCCCTCCGTGGCCCTCAATCCCCACCTACACACGTTCTCCCCGTCTCCCTCAATCCCCACCTACCCACATTCTCCCCATTTCCCTCAACCCCCCTACCCAACTTCTCCCCATTTCCCTCAATCCCCACCTACCCACCTTCTTCACGTCTCCCTCAATCCCCACCTACCCATCTTCTCCCCGTCTCCCTCAATCCCCACCTAGCCTCCTTCTCCCCGTATCCCTCAATCCCCACCAACCCACCTTCTTCCTGTCTCCCTCAATCCCCACCTACCCACCTTCTCCCCGTCTTCTCAATCCCCACCTACCCACCTGCTCACTGTCTCCCTCAATCCCCACCTACCCACCTTCCCTCCGTCGCCCTCAATCCCCACCTACCCACGTTCTCCCCCTCTCCCTCAATCCCCACCTACCCACCTTCTCCCCGTCCTCCTCAATCCCCACCTACCCAACTTCTCCCCGTCTCCCTCAATCCCCACCTACCCAACTTCTCCCCGTCTCCCTCAATCCCCACCTACCCACCTTCTCCCCGTCTCCCTCAATCCCCACCTACCCACCGTCTCCCCGTTATCCTCAAACCCCACCAACCCTCCTTCTCCCCATCTCCCTCAATCCACACCTACCCACCGTCTCCCCGTTTCCCTCAATCCCCACCTACCCAACTTCTCCCGCTCTCCCTTAATCCCCACCTACCCACCTTCTCCCCGTCTCCCTCAATACCCACCTACCCACCTTCTCCCCGTCTCCCTCAATCCCCACCTACCCACCTTCTCCCCGTCCCCCTCAATCCCCACCTACCCACCTTCTCCCCATATCCCTGAATCCCCACCTACCCACGTTCTCCCCTTCTCCCTCAATCCCCACCTACCCACCTTCTCCCCGTCTCCCTCAATCCCCACCTACCCACCTTCTCCCCGTATCCCTCAATCCCCACCTACCCACCTTCCCTCCGTGGCCCTCAATCCCCACCTACCCACGTTCTCCCCGTCTCCCTCAATCCCCACCTACCCACATTCTCCCCATTTCCCTCAACCCCCCTACCCAACTTCTCCCCATTTCCCTCAATCCCCACCTACCCACCTTCTTCACGTCTCCCTCAATCCCCACCTACCCATCTTCTCCCCGTCTCACTCAATCCCCACCTAGCCTCCTTCTCCCCGTGTCCCTCAATCCCCACCAACACACATTCTTCCTGTCTCCCTCAATCCCCACCTACCCACCTTCTCCCCGTCTACTCAATCCCCACCTACCCACCTTCTCCTCGTCTCCCTCAATCCCCACCTACCCACCTTCTCCCCCTCTCCCTCAATCCCCACCTACCCACCTTCTCCCCGTCTCCCTCAATCCCCACCTACCCACCTTCTCCCCATATCCCTCAATCCCCACCTTCCCACCATCTCCCCGTCTCCCTCAATCCCCACCTACCCACCTTCTCCCCGTCTCCCTCAATCCCCACCTACACACCTTCTCCCCGTCTCCCTCAATCCCCACCTACCCACCTTCTCCCCCTCTCCCTCATATCCCACCGACCCACCTTCTCCCCGTCTCCCTCAATCCCCACCTACCCACCTTCTCCCCGTTTCCCTCAATCCCCACCTACCCACCTTCTCCCCGTCTCCCTCAATCCCCACCTACCCACCTTCTCCCCGTCTCCCTCAATCCCCACCTACCCACCTTCTCCCCAACTCACTCAATCCCCACCTACCCACGTTCTCCCCGTCTCCCTCAATCCCCACCTACCCACCTTCTCCCCGTCTCCCTCAATCCCCACCTTCCCACCTTCTCCCCGTCTCCCTCAATCGCCACTACCCACCTTCTCCCCGTCTCCCTCAATCCCCACCTACCCCCTTTGTCCCCGTCTCCCTCAATCCCCACCTCCCCAACTTCTCACAATCTCCCTCAATCCCCACCTACCCACCTTCTCCCCGTCTGCATCAATCCCCACCTACCCACCTTCTCCCCGTCTCCCTCAATCCCCACCTACCCACCTTCTCCCCGTCTGCATCAATCCCCACCTACCCACCTTCTCCCCGTCTCCCTCAATCCCCACCTAGCCACCTTACCCCTGTATCCCTCAATCCCCACCTACCCACCTTCTCCCCGTCTCCCTCAATCCCCACCTACCCACCTTCTCCCCGTCTCCCTCAATCCCCACCTGCCCACCTTCTCCCCGTCTCCCTCAATCCCCACCTACCCACCTTCTCCCCGTCTCCCTCAATCCCCACCTACCCACCTTCTCCCCGTCCCCCTCAATCCCCACCTTCCGACATTGTACGCATATCATTCAATGACCACCTACACACCTTCTCCCTATATCCCTCAATCCCCAACAACCCAACTTCTCCCCATCTCCCACATCTCAACCTACCCACCGTCTCCCCGTTATCCTCAAACCCCACCAACCCTCCTTCTCCCCATCTCCCTCAATCCCCACCTACCCACCGTCTCCCCGTCTCCCTCAATCCCCACCTACCCATCTTGTCCCCGTCTCCCTCAATCCCCACCTACCCACCTTCTCCCCCTCTCCCTTAATCCCCACCTACCCACCGTCTCGCCGTCTCCCTCAATCCTCACCTAACCACCTTCTCCCCGTCTCCCTCAATCCCCACCTACCCACCTTCTCCCCGTCTCCCTCAATCCCCACCTACCCACATTCTCCCTGTCTCCCTCAATCCCCACCTACCCACCTTCTCCCCGTCTCCCTCAATCCCCACCTACCCACCTTCTCCCCGTCTTCCTCAATCCCCACCTACCCACAGTCTCTTCGTCTCCCTCAATCCCCAGCTACCCAAATATTGCCCGTCTCTCTCAATCCCAACCTAGCCACCTTGTCCCCTTCTCTGTCAATCCCCACCTACACACCTTCTCCCTGTATCCCTCAATGCCCACCTCCGTACCATCTCCCCGTCTCCCTCAATCCCCACCTACTCTCCTTCTCCCCGGCTCCCTCTATCTCCACCTACCCACCTTCTCCCCGTCTCCCCAATACCCACCTACCCACCTTCTCCCCGTCTCCCTCTATCTCCACCTACCCACCTTCTCCCCGTCTCCCCCAATACCCACCTACCCACCTTCTTACCTTCACCCTCAATCCCCACCTACCCACATTCTCCCTAATAGACTCATTCGCCACCTACCCACCTTCTCCCCTTCTCTCTCAATCCCCACCAACCAATCTTCTCCCCGTCTCTCTCAATCCCCACCTACCCACCTTCTCCCCGTACCTCTCAATCCCCACCTACCAATCTTCTCCCCGTCTCCCTCAATCCCCACCTACCCACCTTCTCCCCATCTCCCTCAATCCCCACCTACCCACCTTCTCCCCGTCTCCCTCAATCCCCACCTACCCACCTTCTCCCCATCTCATCCATCCCCACCTACCCACATTCTCCCCGTCTCCCTCAATCCCCACCTACACAACTTCTCCCCGTCTCCCTCAATCCCCACCTACCCACCTTCTCCCCGTCTCCCTCAATCCCCACCTACCCACCTTCTCCCCATCTCCCTCAATCCCCACATACCTACCTTCTCCCCGTCTCCCTCAATCCCCCCCTGCCCACCTTCTCCCCGTCTCCCTCAATCCCCACCTACCCACCTTCTCCCCATCTCCGTCAATCCCCACCTACCCACCTTCTCCCCGTCTGCCTCAATCCCCACAAACCCACCTTCTCCCCATCTCCCTCAATCCCCACCTACCCAACTTCTCCCCGTCTCTCTCAATCCCCACCTACCAATCTTCTCCCCGTCTCTCTCAATCCCCACCTACCCACCATCTCCCCGTATCTCTCAATCCCCACCTACCAAACTTCACCCCGTCTCCCTCAATCCCCACCTACCCACCTTCTCCCCATCTCCCTCAATCCCCACCTACCCACCTTCTCCCCGTCTCCCTCAATCCCCACCTACCCACCTTCTCCCCATCTCCCTCAATCCCCACCTACCCACCTTCTCCCCGTCTCCCTCAATCCCCACCTACCCACCTTCTCCACGTCTCCCTCAATCCCCACCTACCCACCTTCTCCCCATCTCCGTCCATCCCCACCTACCCACATTCACCCCGTCTCCCTCAATCCCCACCTACACAACTTCTCCCCGTCTCCCTCAATCCCCACATACCCACCTTCTCCCCGTCTCCCTCAATCCCCACCTACCCACCTTCTCCCCATCTCCCTCAATCCCCACCTACCCACCTTCTCCCCGTCTCCCTCAATCCCCACCTACCCACCTTCTCCCCGTCTCCCTCAATCCCCACATACCCACCTTCTCCCCGTCTCCCTCAATCCCCACCTACCCACCTTCTCCCCGTCGCCCTCTATCTCCACCTACCTACCTTCTACCCGTCTCCCTCTATCTCCACCAACCCACCTTCTCCCCGTCTCCCTCTATCTCCACCTACCCACCTTCTCCCCGTCTCCCTCAATCCCCACCTACCCACCTTCTCCCCGTCTCCCTCAATCCCCACCTACCCAACTTCTCCCCGTCTCCCTCAATCCCCACCTCCCCACCTTCTCCCCGTCTCCCTCAATCTCCACCTACCCACCTTCTCCCCGTCTCCCTCAATCCCCACCTACCCACAGTCTCTTCGTCTCCCTCAATCCCCAGCTACCGAAATTTTGCCCGTCTCTCTCAATCCCCACGTAGCCAGCTTGTCCCCTTCTCTGTCAATCCCCACCTACCCACCTTCTCCCTGTATCCCTCAATGCCCACCTCCCCACCATCTCCCCGTCTCCCTCAATCCCCACCTACCCTCCTTCTCCCTGTATCGCTCAATCCCCAACTGCCCACATTCTCCGCGTCTCCCTCAATCCCCACCTACCCAACTTCTCCCCGTCTCCCTCAATCCCCACCTACCCACCTTCTGCCCGTCTCCCTCAATCCCCACCTACCCACCTTCTCCCCATCCCCCTCAATCCCCACCTTCCGACATTGTCCGCATATAATTCAATGACCACCTACACACCTTCTCCCTATATCCCTCAATCCCCACCTACCCACCTTCTCCCCATCTCCCACATCCCCACCTACCCACCTTCTCCCCGTTATCCTCAAACACCACCAACCCTCCTTCTTCCCATCTCCCTCAATCCCCACCTACCCAATGTCTCCCCGTCTCCCTCAATCCGCACTTACCCACCTTCTCCCCATCTCCCTCACACCCACCTACCCACCTTCTCCCCGTCTCCCTCAATCCCCTCCTACCCACCTTGTCCCTGTCTCCCTCAGTCCCCACCTACCCACCTTCTTCCCCGTCTCCCTCAATCCCCACTTACCCACTTTCACCCCGTCTCCCTCAATCCCCACCTACCAAGCTTCTCCCCAGCTCCCTCAATCCCCACCTACCCACCTTCTCCCTGTCTCCCTCAATCCCCTCCTACCCACCTTCTCCCTGTCTCCCTCAATCCCCACCTACCCACCTTCTCCCCGTCTCCCTCAATCCCCACCTACCCACCATCTCCCCGTCTCCCTCAATCCCCACCTACCCACCTTCTCCCCGTCTCCCTCAATCCCCACTAACCCACCTTCTCCCCGTCCCCCTCAATCCCCACCTACCCACCTTCTCCCCGTCCCCCTCAATCCCCACCTACCCACCTTCTCCCCGTCTCTCTCAATCCCCACCTACCCACCATCTCCTCGTCTCCCTCAATCCCCACCTACCCACCTTCTCCCCGTGTCCCTCAATCCCCACCTACCCACCTTCTCCCCGTCCCCCTCAATCTCCACCTTCCGACATTGTCCGCATATCATTCAATGACGACCTACACACCTTCTCCCTATATCCCTCAATCCCCACCTACCCAACTTCTCCCCGTCTCCCTCAATCCGCACTTACCCACCTTCTCCCCATCTCCCTCAATCCCCACCTACCCACCTTCTCCCCGTCTCCCTCAATCCCCACCTACCCACCTTCTCCCTGTCTCCCTCAATCCCCACCTACCCACCTTCTCCCCGTCTCCCTCAATCCCCACCTACCCACCTTCTCCCCGTCTCCCTCAATCCCCACCTACCCACCTTCTCCCCGTCTCCCTCAATCCCCATCTACCCACCTTCTCCCCGTCTCCCTCAATCCCCACCTACCCACACTCACCCCGTCTCCCTCAATCCCCATCTAACCACCTTCTCCCCATCTCCCTCAATACCCACCTACCCACCTTCTCCGCGTCTCCCTCAATCCCCACCTACCCTCCTTGTCCCCGTCTCCCTCAATCCCCACCTACCCACCTTCTCCCCATCTCCCTCAATCCCCACCTACACACCTTCTCCCCGTCTCCCTCAATCCCCACCTACACACCTTCTCCCCGTCTCCCTCCGTCCCCACCTACCCACCTTTTTCCCGTCTCCCTCAATCCCCACCTACCCACCTTCTCCCCATCTCACTCAAACCCCACCTACACACCTTCTCCCCGTCTCCCTCAATCCCCACCTACCCACCTTCTCCCCGTCTCCCTCAATCCCCACCTACCCACCTTCTCCCCGTCTCCCTCAATCCCCACCTACACATCTTCTCTCCTGTCCCTCATATCCCACCGACCCACCTTCTCCCCGTCTCCCTCAATCCCCACCTACCCACCTTCTCCCCGTCTCCCTCAATCCCCACCTTCCCACCTTCTGCCTGTCTCCCTCAATCCCCACCTACCCACCTTCTCCCCGTCTCCCTCAATCCCCCCGTGCCCAACTTTTTCCCGTCTCCCTCAATCCCCACCTACCCACCTTCTCGCCGTCTCCCTCAATCCCCACCTACCCAAATTCTCCCCGTCTCCCTCAATCCCCACCTACCCACCTTCTCCCCGTCTCCCTCAATCCGCACTTCCCCACCTTCTCCCCATCTCCCTCAATACCCACCTCCCCACCTTCTCCCCATCTCCCTCAATCCCCACCTACCCACCTTCTCCCTGTCTCCCTCAATCCCCACCTACCCACCTTCTCCCCGTCTCCCTCAATCCCCACCTACCTACCTTCTCCCCGTCTCCCTCAATCCCCACCTACCCACCTTCTCCCTGTCTCCCTCAATCCCCACCTACCCACCTTCTCCCCATTTCCCTCAATCCCCACCTACCCACCTTCTTCCCGTCTCCCTCAATCCCCACCTACCCACGTTCTCCCCGTCTCCCTCAATCCCCACCTACCCACCTTCTACCCGTCTCCCTCAATCCCCACCTACCCACCTTCTCCCCGTCTCCCTCAATCCCCACCTACCCACCTTCTCCCCGTCTCCCTCAATCCCCACCTACCCACCTTCTCCCCGTATCCCTCAATCCGCACCTACCCACCTTCCCTCCGTGGCCCTCAATCCCCACCTACACACGTTCTCCCCGTCTCCCTCAATCCCCACCTACCCACATTCTCCCCATTTCCCTCAACCCCCCTACCCAACTTCTCCCCATTTCCCTCAATCCCCACCTACCCACCTTCTTCACGTCTCCCTCAATCCCCACCTACCCATCTTCTCCCCGTCTCCCTCAATCCCCACCTAGCCTCCTTCTCCCCGTATCCCTCAATCCCCACCAACCCACCTTCTTCCTGTCTCCCTCAATCCCCACCTACCCACCTTCTCCCCGTCTCCCTCAATCCCCACCTACCCACCTTCTCCCCGTCTTCTCAATCCCCACCTACCCACCTGCTCACTGTCTCCCTCAATCCCCACCTACCCACCTTCCCTCCGTGGCCCTCAATCCCCACCTACCCACGTTCTCCCCCTCTCCCTCAATCCCCACCTACCCACCTTCTCCCCGTCCCCCTCAATCCCCACCTACCCAACTTCTCCCCGTCTCCCTCAATCCCCACCTACCCACCTTCTCCCCGTCTCCCTCAATCCCCACCTACCCACCTTCTCCCCGTCTCCCTCAATCCCCACCTACCCACCGTCTCCCCGTTATCCTCAAACCCCACCAACCCTCCTTCTCCCCATCTCCCTCAATCCACACCTACCCACTGTCTACCCGTTTCCCTCAATCCCCACCTACCCAACTTCTCCCCCTCTCCCTTAATCCCCACATAACCACCTTCTCCCCATATCCCTGAATCCCCATCTACCCATGTTCTCCCCATCTCCCTCAATCCCCACCTACCCACCTTCTCCCCGTCTCCCTCAATCCCCACCTACCCACCTTCTCCCCGTATCCCTCAATCCCCACCTACCCACCTTCCCTCCGTGGCCCTCAATCCCCACCTACCCACGTTCTCCCCGTCTCCCTCAATCCCCACCTACCCACATTCTCCCCATTTCCCTCAACCCCCCTACCCACCTTCTCCCCATTTCCCTCAATCCCCACCTACCCACCTTCTCCCCGTCTCCCTCAATCCCCACCTACCCATCTTCTCCCCGTCTCCCTCAATCCCCACCTAGCCTCCTTCTCCCCGTATCCCTCAATCCCCACCAACCCACATTCTTCCTGTCTCCCTCAATCCCCACCTACCCACCTTCTCCCCGTCTACTCAATCCCCACCTAACCACCTGCTCACTGTCTCCCTCAATCCCCACCTACCCACCTTCCCTCCATGGCCCTCAATCCCCACCTACCCACGTTCTCCCCCTCTCCCTCAATCCCCACCTACCCACCTTCTCCCCGTCCCCCTCAATCCCCACCTACCCAACTTCTCCCCATCTCCCTCAATCCCCACCTACCCACCGTCTCCCCGTTATCCTCAAACCCCACCACCCCTCCTTCTCCCCATCTCCCTCAATCCACACCTACCCACCATCTCCCCGTCTCCCTCAATCCCCACCTACCCACCTTCTCCCCATCTCCCTCAATCCCCACCTACCCACCTTCTCCCCGTCTCCCTCGATCCACACCTACCCACCTTCTCCCCGTCTCCGTCAATCCCCACCTACCCACCTTCTCCCCGTCTCCCTCTATCCCCACCTACCAACCTTCTCCCCGTCTCCCTCAATCCCCACCTACCCACCTTCTCCCCGTCTCCCTCAATCCGCACTTACCCAAATTCTCCCCGTCTCCCTCAATCCCCACCTACGCACCTTCTTCCCGTCTCCCTCAATCCCCACCTACCCACCTTCTCCCCGTCTCCCTCAATCTCCACCTACCCACCTTCTCCCCGTCTCCCTCAATCTCCACCTACCCACCTTCTCCCCGTCTCCCTCAATCCCCACCTACCCACCTTCACCCCGTCTCCCTCACTCCCCACCTACCCACCTTCACCCCGTCTCCCTCATTCCCCACCTACCCACCATCTCCCCATCTCCCTCAATCCCCACCTACCCACCTTCTCCCCGTCTCCCTCAATCCCCACCTACCCACAGTCTCCTCGTCTCCCTCAATCCCCAGTTACCCAAATTTTGCCCGTCTCTCTCAATTCCAACCTAGCCACCTTGTCCCCTTCTCTGTCAATCCCCACCTACCCACCATCTCCCCGTGTCCCTGAATCCCCACCTACCTACCTTCTCCCTGTTTCCCTCAATCGCCACCTACCCACATTCTCCCAGTCTCCCTCAATCCCCACCTACCCACCTTCTCCCCGTCTCCCTCAATCCCCACCTACCCACCTTCTCCCCGTCTCCTTCAATCCCCACCTACCCACCTTCTCCCCGTCTCCCTCAATCTCCACCTACCCACCTTCTCCCCGTCTCCCTCAATCCCCACCTACCCACCTTCTCCCCGTCTCCCTCAATCCCCACCTACCCACCTTCTCCCCGTCTCCCTCAATCCCCACCTACCCACCTTCTCCCCGTATCCCTCAATCCCCACCTACCCACCTTCTCCCCGTCTCCCTCAATCCCCACCTACACACCTTCTCCCCGTCTCCCTCAATCCCCCCCTGCCCAACTTTTTCCCGTATCCCTCAATCCCCACCTACCCACCTTCTCCCCGTCTCCCTCAATCCCCACCTACCCACCTTCTCCCCGTCTCCCTCAATCCCCACCTACCCACCTTCTCCGCGTCTCCCTCAATCCCCACCTACCCACCTTCTCCCCGTCCCCCTCAATCCCCACCTACCCACCTTCTCCCCGTCCCCCTCAATCCCCACCTACCCACCTTCTCCCCGTCTCCCTCAATCCCCACCTACCCACCTTCTCCCCGTCTCCCTCAATCTCCACCTCCCCACCTTCTCCCCGTCACCCTCAATCCCCACCTTCCGACATTGTCCGCATATCATTCAATGACCACCTACACACCTTCTCCCCGTCTCCCTTAATCCCCACCTACCCACCTTCTCCCCGTCTCCCTCAATCCCCACCGACCCTACTTCTCCCCATCTCCCACATCCCCACCTACCCACCGTCTCCCCGTTATCCTCACACCCCACCAACCCTCCTTCTCCCCGTCTCCCTCAATCCCCACCTACCCACCTTCTCCCCGTCTCCCTCAATCCCCACCTACCCACCTTCTCCCCGTCTCCCTCAATCCCCACCTACCCACCTTCTCCCCATCTCCCACATCCCCACCTACCCACCGTCTCCACGTCTCCCTCAATCCCCACCTACCCACCTTCTCCCCATCTCCCTCAATCCCCACCTACCCACTGTCTCCACGTCTCCCTCAATTCCCACCTACCCACCTTCTCCCCGTCTCCCTCAATTACCACATACCCACCTTCTCTCATCATCTCTCAATCCCCACCTACCCACCTTCTCCCCCTCTCCCTTAATCCCCACCTGCCCACCTTCTCCCCGTATCCCTCAATCCCCACCTAACCACCTTCTCCCCATCTCCCTCAATCCCCACCTACCCACCTTCTCCCCGTCTCCCTCAATCCCCACTTACCCACCTTCTCCCCGTCTCCGTCCATCCCCACCTACCCACATTCTCCCCGTGTCCCTCAATCCCCACCTACCCACCTTTTCCCCGTCTCCCTCAATCCCCACCTACACTCCTTGTCCCCGTGTCCCTCAATCGCCACCTACCCACCTTCTCCCCGTCTCCCTCAATCCCCACCTACCCACCTTCTCCCCGTCTCCCTCAATCCCCACCTACCCACCTTCTCCCCGTCTCCTTCATTCCCCACCTACCCAACTTCTCCCCGTCTCCCTCAATCCCCACTTACCCACTTTCACCCCGTCTCCCTCAATCCCCACCTACCCACCTTCTCCCCATTTCCCTCAATCCCCACCTACCCACCTTCTTCCCGTCTCCCTCAATCCCCACCTACCCACGGTCTCCCCTTCTCCCTCAATCCCCACCTAGCCACCTTCTCCCCGTCTCCCTCAATCCCCACCTACCCAACTTCTCCCCCTCTCCCTTAATCCCCACCTAACCACCTTCTCCCCATATCCCTCAATCCCCACCTGCCCACCTTCTTCACATGTCCCTCAATCTCCACCTACCCACCTTCTCCCCATCTCCCTCAATCCCCACCTACCCACCTTCTCCCCATCTCCCTCAATCCCCACCTACCCACATTCTCCCCGTCTCCCTCAATCCCCACCTACCCACCTTCTCCCCGTCTCCCTCAATCCCCACCTACCCACCTTCTCCCCGTCTCCCTCAATCCCCACCTACCCACCTTCTCCCCGTGTCCCTCAATCCCCACCTACCCACCTTCTCCCCGTCTCCCTCAATCCCCACCTACCCACCTTCTCCCCGTCTCCCTCAATCCCCACCTACCCACCTTCTCCCCGTGTCCCTCAATCCCCACCTACCCACCTTCTCCCCGTCTCCCTCAATCCCCACCTACCCACCTTCTCCCCAACTCACTCAATCCCCACCTACCCACCTTCTCCCCGTCTTCCTCAATCCCCACCTACCCACAGTCTCCTCGTCTCCCTCAATCCCCAGTTACCCAAATTTTGCCCGTCTCTCTCAATTCCAACCTAGCCACCTTGTCCCCTTCTCTGTCAATCCCCACCTACCCACCTTCTCCCTGTATCCCTCAATGCCCACCTCCCCACCATCTCCCTGTCTCCCTCAATCCCCACCTACCCTCCTTCTCCCTGTGTCCCTCAATCACCACCTGCCCACATTCTCTGCGTCTCCCTCAATCCCCACCTACCCACCTTCTCCCTGTCTCCCTCAATCCCCACCTACCCACCTTCTCCCCGTCTCCCTCAATCCCCACCTATCCACCTTCTCCCCGCCTCCATCAATCCCCACCTACCCACCTTCTCCCTGTCTCCCTCAATACCCACCCACCCACCTTCTCCGCGTCTCCCTCAATCCCCACCTACCCTCCTTGTCCCCATCTCCCTCAATCCCCACCTACCCACCTTCTCCCCGTCTCCCTCAATCCGCACCTACGCACATTCTTCCCCGTCTCCCTCAATCCCCACCTACCCACCTTCTCCCCGTCTCCCTCAATCCCCACCTACCCACCTTCTCCCCGTCTCCCTCAATCCCCACCTACCCACCTTCTCCCTGTTTCCCTCAATCGCCACCTACCCACATTCTCCCCGTCTCCCTCAATCCCCACCTAGCCACCTTCTCCCCGTCTCCCTCAATCCCCACCTACCCACCTTCTCCCCGTCTCCCTCAATCCCCACCTACCCACCTTCTCCCCATCTCCCTCAATCCCCACCTACCCACCTTCTCCCCGTCTCCCTCAATCCCCCCCTGCCCAACTTTTTCCCGTATCCCTCAATCCCCACCTACCCACCTTCTCCCCGTCTCCCTCAATCCCCACCTACCCAACTTCTTCCCGTATCCCTCAAACACCACCTACCCAACTTCTCCCCGTCTCCCTCAATCCCCACCTACCCACCTTCTCCCCGTCTCCCTCAATCCCCACCTACCCAACTTCTCCCTGTATCCCTCAATCCCCACCTACCCACCTTCTCCCCATCTCCCTTAATCCCCACCTACCCACCTTCTCCCCATCTCACTCAATCCCCACCTACCCACCTTCTCCCCGTCTCCCTCAATCGCCACCTACCCACCTTCTCCCCGTCTCCCTCAATCCCCACCTACCCACCTTCTCCCCGTCTCCCTCAATCCCCACCTACCCACCTTCTCCCCGTCTCCCTCAATCCCCACCTACCCACCTTCTCCCCGTCTCCCTCAATCCCCACCTACCCACCTTCTCCCCGTCCCCCTCAATCCCCACCTACCCACCTTCTCCCCGTCCCCCTCAATCCCCACCTACCCAACTTCTCCCCGTCCCCCTCAATCCCCACCTACCCACCTTCTCCCCGTCTCCCTCAATCCCCACCTTCCGACATTGTCCGCATATCATTCAATGATCACCTACACACCTTCTCCCTATATCCCTCAATCCCCACCGACCCAACTTCTCCCCATCTCCCACATCCCCACCTACCCACCGTCTCCCCGTTATCCTCAAACCCCACCAACCCTCCTTCTCCCCATCTCCCACATCCCCACCTACCCACCGTCTCCACGTCTCCCTCAATCCCCACCTACCCACCTTCTCCCCATCTCCCTCAATCCCCACCTACCCACTGTCTCCACGTCTCCCTCAATTCCCACCTACCCACCTTCTCCCCGTCTCACTCAATTACCACGTACCCACCTTCTCTCATCATCTCTCAATCCCCACCTACCCACCTTCTCCCCGTCTCCCTCAATCCCCACCTACCCACCTTCTCCCCCTCTCCCTTAATCCCCACCTGCCCACCTTCTCCCCGTATCCCTCAATCCTCACCTACCCACCTTCTCCCCGTATCCCTCAATCCCCACCTAACCACCTTCTCCCCATCTCCCTCAATCCCCACCTACCCACCTTCTCCCCGTCTCCCTCAATCCCCACTTACCCACCTTCTCCCCGTCTCCGTCCATCCCCACCTACCCACATTCTCCCCGTGTCCCTCAATCCCCACCTACCCACCTTTTCCCCGTCTCCCTCAATCCCCACCTACCCTCCTTGTCCCCGTGTCCCTCAATCGCCACCTACCCACCTTCTCCCCGTCTCCCTCAATCCCCACCTACCCTCCTTGTCCCCGTGTCCCTCAATCGCCACCTACCCACCTTCTCCCCGTCTCCCTCAATCCCCTCCTACCCACCTTCTCCCCGTCTCCCTCAATCCCAACCTACCCACCTTCTCACGTCTCCCTCAATCCCCACCTACCCACCTTCTCCCCGTCTTCCTCAATCCCCACCTACCCACAGTCTCTTCGTCTCCCTCAATCCCCTGCTACCCAAATTTTGCCTGTCTCTCTCAATCCCCACCTACCCACCTTGTCCCCGTCTCCCTCAATCCCCACCTACCCACCTTCTCCCTGTATCCCTCAATGCCCACCTCCCCACCATCTCCCCGTCTCCCTCAATCCCCACCTACCCTCCTTCTCCCTGTATCCCTCAATCCCCACCTGCCCACATTCTCCCCGTCTCCCTCAATCCCCACCTACCCACCTTCTCCCCGTCTCCCTCATTCCCCACCTACCCACCTTCTTCCAGTCTCCCTCAATCCCCACCTATCCACCTTCTCCCTGTCTCCCTCAATCCCCACCTTCCGACATTCTCCGCATATCATTCAATGACCATTTACACACCTTCTCCCTATATCCCTCAATCCCCACCTACCCCACTTCTCCCCATCTCCCACATCCCCACCTACCCACCGTCTCCCCGTTATCCTCAAACCCCACCACCCCTCCTTCTCCCCATCTCCCTCAATCCACACCTACCCACCATCTCCCCGTCTCCCTCAATCCCCACCTACCCACCTTCTCCCCATCTCCCTCAATCCCCACCTACCCACCTTCTCCCCGTCTCCCTCGATCCACACCTACCCACCTTCTCCCCGTCTCCGTCAATCCCCACCTACCCACCTTCTCCCCGTCTCCCTCTATCCCCACCTACCCACCTTCTCCACGTCTCCCTCAATCCCCACCTACCCAACTTCTCCCCGTCTCCCTCAATCCGCACTTACCCAAATTCTCCCCGTCTCCCTCAATCCCCACCTACGCACCTTCTTCCCGTCTCCCTCAATCCCCACCTACCCACCTTCTCCCCGTCTCCCTCAATCTCCACCTACCCACCTTCTCCCCGTCTCCCTCAATCTCCACCTACCCACCTTCTCCCCGTCTCCCTCAATCCCCACTTACCCACCTTCACCCCGTCTCCCTCACTCCCCACCTACCCACCTTCACCCCGTCTCCCTCATTCCCCACCTACCCACCATCTCCCCATCTCCCTCAATCCCCACCTACCCACCTTCTCCCCGTCTCCCTCAATCCCCACCTACCCACCTTCTCCCCGTCTCCCTCAATCCCCACCTACCCACCTTCTCCCCGTCTCCCTCAATCCCCACCTACCCACCTTCTCCCCGTCTCCCTCAATCCCCACCTACCCACCTTCTCCCCGTCTCCCTCAATACCCCCCTGCCCAACTTTTTCCTGTCTCCCTCAATCCCCACCTACCCACCTTCTCCCCGTCTCCCTCAATCCCCACCTACCCACCTTCTCCCCGTCTCCCTCAATCCCCACCTACCCACCTTCTCCCCGTCTCCCTCAATCCCCACCTACCCAACTTCTCCCCGTCTCCCTCAATCCCCACCTACCCACCTTCTCCCCGTCCCCCTCAATCCCCACCTACCCACCTTCTCCCCGTCCCCCTCAATCCCCACCTACCCACCTTCTCCCCGTCCCCCTCAATCCCCACCTACCCACCTTCTCCCCGTCTCCCTCAATCCCCACCTACCCACCTTCTCCCCGTCTCCCTCAATCCCCACCTACCCACCTTCTCCCCGTCTCCCTCAATCCCCACCTCCCCACCTTCTCCCCGTCACCCTCAATCCCCACCTTCCGACATTGTCCGCATATCATTCAATGACCACCTACACACCTTCTCCCCGTCTCCCTTAATCCCCACCGACCCTACTTCTCCCCATCTCCCACATCCCCACCTACCCACCGTCTCCCCGTTATCCTCAATCCCCACCTACCCACCTTCTCCCCATCTCCCTCAATCCCCACCTACCCACTGTCTCCACGTCTCCCTCAATTCCCACCTACCCACCTTCTCCCCGTCTCCCTCAATTACCACGTACCCACCTTCTCTCATCATCTCTCAATCCCCACCTACCCACCTTCTCCCCCTATCCCTTAATCCCCACCTGCCCACCTTCTCCCCGTATCCCTCAATCCCCACCTAACCACCTTCTCCCCATCTCCCTCAATCCCCACCTACCCACCTTCTCCCCGTCTCCCTCAATCCCCCCTTACCCACCTTCTCCCCGTCTCCGTCCATCCCCACCTACCCACATTCTCCCCGTCTCCCTCAATCCCCACCTACACTCCTTGTCCCCGTGTCCCTCAATCGCCACCTACCCACCTTCTCCCCGTCTCCCTCAATCCCCACCTACCCACCTTCTCCCCGTCTCCCTCAATCCCCACCTACCCACCTTCTCCCCGTCTCCTTCAATCCCCACCTACCCAACTTCTCCCCGTCTCCCTCAATCCCCACTTACCCACTTTCACCCCGTCTCCCTCAATCCCCACCTACCCACCTTCTCCCCATTTCCCTCAATCCCCACCTACCCACATTCTCCCCCTCTCCCTCAATCCCCACCTACCCACCTTCTTCCCGTCTCCCTCAATCCCCACCTACCCACGTTCTCCCCTTCTCCCTCAATCCCCACCTAGCCACCTTCTCCCCGTCTCCCTCAATCCCCACCTACCCAACTTCTCCCCCTCTCCCTTAATCCCCACCTAACCACCTTCTCCCCATATCCCTCAATCCCCACCTGCCCACCTTCTTCCCATGTCCCTCAATCTCCACCTCCCCACCTTCTCCCCATCTCCCTCAATCCCCACCTACCCTCCTTCTCCCTGTCTCCCTCAATCCCCACCTATCCACCTTCTCCCCGTCTCCCTCAATCCCCATCTAACCACTTTCTCCCCACCTCCATCAATCCTCACCTACCCACCTTCTCCCTGTCTCCCTCAATACCCACCCACCCACCTTCTCCGCGTCTCCCTCAATCCCCACCTACCCTCCTTGTCCCCATCTCCCTCAATCCCCACTAACCCACCTTCTCCCCGTCTCCCTCAATCCCCACCTACCCACCTTCACCCCATCTCCCTCAATCCCCACCTACCCACCTTCTCCCCATCTCCCTCAATACACACCTACCCACCTTCTCCCCGTCTCCCTCAATCCCCACCTACCCACCTTCTCCCCGTCTCCCTCAATCCCCACCTACCCACCTTCTCCCCGTCTCCCTCAATCCCCAGCTACCCACCTTCTCCCCATCTCCCTCAATCCCCACCTACCCACCTTCTCCCCATCTCCCTCAATACACACCTACCCACCTTCTCCCCGTCTCCCTCAATCCGCACCTACGCACATTCTTCCCCGTCTCCCTCAATCCCCACTTACCCACCTTCTCCCCGTCTCCCTCAATCCCCACCTACCCACCTTCTCCCCGTCTCCCTCAATCCCCACCTACCCACCTTCTCCCCGTCTCCCTCAATCCCCACCTACCCACCTTCTCCCCGTCTCCCTCAATCCCCACCTACCCACCTTCTCCCCGTCTCCCTCAATACCCCCCTGCCCAACTTTTTCCTGTCTCCCTCAATCCCCACCTACCCACCTTCTCCCCGTCTCCCTCAATCACCACCTACCCACCTTCTCCCCGTCTCCCTCAATCCCCACCTACCCACCTTCTCCCCGTCTCCCTCAATCCCCACCTACCCAACTTCTCCCCGTCTCCCTCAATCCCCACCTACCCACCTTCTCCCCGTCCCCCTCAATCCCCACCTACCCACCTTCTCCCCGTCCCCCTCAATCCCCACCTACCCAACTTCTCCCCGTCCCCCTCAATCCCCACCTTCTGACATTGTCCGCATATCATTCAATGACCACCTACACACCTTCTCCCTATATCCCTCAATCCCCAACTACCCAACTTCTCCCCATCTCCCACATCCCCACCTACCCACCATCTCCCCGTTATCCTCAAACCCCACCAACCCTCCTTCTCCCCATCTCCCTCAATCCCCACCTACCCACCGTCTCCCCGTCTCCCTCAATCCCCACCTACCCACCTTGTCCCCGTCTCCCTCAATCCCCACCTACCCACCTTGTCCCCGTCTCCCTCAATCCCCACCTACCCACCTTGTCCCCGTCTCCCTCAATCCCCACCTACCCACCTTCTCCCAGTCTCCCTCCATCCCCACCTACTCACCGTCTCCCCGTCTCCCTCAATCCCCACCTACCCACCTTCTCCCCATCTCCCTCCATTCGCACCTACCCACCGTCTCCCCGTCTCCCTCAATCCCCACCTACCCACCTTCTCCCCATCACCCTCCATCCCCACCTACCCACCTTCTCCCCGTCTCCCTCAATCCCCACCTACCCACCTTCTCCCCCTCTCCCTTAATCCCCACCTACCCACCTTCTCCCCATCTCCCTCCATCCCCACCTACCCACCTTCTCCCAGTCTCCCTCAATCCCCACCTACCCACCTTCTCCCCGTCTCCCTCAATTACCACGTACCCACCTTCTCTCATCATCTCTCAATCCCCACCTACCCACCTTCTCCCCCTCTCCCTTAATCCCCAACTACCCACCTTCTCCCCGTCTCCCTCAATCCCCACCTCCCCACCTTCTCCCCGTCTCACTCAATCCCCACCTACCCTCCTTATCCCCGTCTCCCTCAATCCCCACCTACCCACCTTCTCCCCGTCTACCTCAATCCCCACCTACCCACCTTCTCCCCGTCTCCCTCAATCACCACCTACCCTCCTTGTCCCCGTCTCCCTCAATCCGCACCTACCCACCTTCTCCCCATCTCCCTCAATACACACCTCCCCACCTTCTCCCCATCTCCCTCAAATCTCCACCTACCCACCTTCTCCTCATCTCCCTCAATACCCACCTACCCACCTTCTCCGCGTCTCCCTCAATCCCCACCTACCCACCTTCTCGCCGTCTCCCTCAATTCCCACTTACCCACTTTCACCCCGTCTCCCTCAATCCCCACCTACCCACCTTCTCCCCGTCTCCCTCAATCCCCACCTACCTACCTTCTCCCTGTCTCCCTCAATCCCCACCTACCCACCTTCTCCCCATCTCCCTCAATCCCCACCTACCCACCTTCTCCCCGTCTCCCTCAATCCCCACCTACCCACCTTCTCCCCATCTCCCTCAATCGCCACCTACCCCACTTCTCCCCATCTCCCTCAATCCCCACCTACCCACCTTCTCCCTGTCTCCCTCAATCCCCACTTACCCACTTTCACCCCGTCTCCCTTAATCCCCACCTACCCACCTTCTCCCCATTTCCCTCCATCCCCACCTACCGACCTTCTTCCCGTCTCCCTCAATCCCCACCTTCCCACGTTCTCCCCGTCTCCCTCAATCCCCACCTACCCACATTCTCCCCGTCTCCCTCAATCCCCACCTACCCACCTTCTTCCCGTCTCCCTCAATCCCCACCTACCCACTTTCTCCCCGTCTCCGTCCATCCCCACCTACCCACATTCTCCCCGTGTCCCTCAATCCCCAACTACCCACCATTTCCCCGTCTTCCTCAATTCCCACCTTCCCACCTTCTCCCCGTCTCCCTCAATCCCCACCTACCCACCTTCTCCCCGTCTCCCTCAATCGCCACCTACCCACCTTCTCCCCGTCTCCCTCAATCCCCACCTACCCACCTTCTCCCCGTATCACTCAATCCCCACCTACCCACCTTCTCCCCGTCTTCCTCAATCCCCACCTACCCACAGTCTCTTCGTCTCCCTCAATCCCCAGCTACCCAAATTTTGCCCGTCTCTCTCAATCCCCACCTAGCCACCTTGTCCCCTTCTCTGTCAATCCCCACCTACCCACCTTCTCCCCGTCTCCCTCAATCCCCACCTTCCCACCTTCTCCCTGTCTCCCTCAATCCCCACCTACCCACCTTCTCCCCGTCTCCCTCAATCCCCACCTACCCACCTTCTCCCCATCTCCCTCAATCCCCACCTACCCACCTTCTCCCCGTCTCCCTCAATCCCCACCTCCCCACCATCTCCCCGTCTCCCTCAATCCCCACCTACCCTCCTTCTCCCTGTGTCCCTCAATCCCCACCTACCCACCTTCTCCCCGTCTCCGTCAATACCCACCTACCCACCTTCTCCCCGTCTCCCTCAATCCCCACCTACCCACCTTCTCCCCGTCTCCCTCAATCCCCACCTACCCACCTTCTCCCCGTCTCCCTCAATCCCCACCTACCCACCTTCTCCCCGTCTCCCTCAATCCCCACCTACCCACTTTCTCCCCGTCTCCGTCCATCCCCACCTACCCACATTCTCCCCGTGTCCCTCAATCCCCAACTACCCACCATTTCCCCGTCTTCCTCAATTCCCACCTTCCCACCTTCTCCCCGTCTCCCTCAATCCCCACCTACCCACCTTCTCCCCGTCTCCCTCAATCGCCACCTACCCACCTTCTCCCCGTCTCCCTCAATCCCCACCTACCCACCTTCTCCCCGTATCACTCAATCCCCACCTACCCACCTTCTCCCCGTCTTCCTCAATCCCCACCTACCCACAGTCTCTTCGTCTCCCTCAATCCCCAGCTACCCAAATTTTGCCCGTCTCTCTCAATCCCCACCTAGCCACCTTGTCCCCTTCTCTGTCAATCCCCACCTACCCACCTTCTCCCCGTCTCCCTCAATCCCCACCTTCCCACCTTCTCCCTGTCTCCCTCAATCCCCACCTACCCACCTTCTCCCCGTCTCCCTCAATCCCCACCTACCCACCTTCTCCCCATCTCCCTCAATCCCCACCTACCCACCTTCTCCCCGTCTCCCTCAATCCCCACCTCCCCACCATCTCCCCGTCTCCCTCAATCCCCCACCTACCCTCCTTCTCCCTGTGTCCCTCAATCCCCACCTACCCACCTTCTCCCCGTCTCCCTCAATACCCACCTACCCACCTTCTCCCCGTCTCCCTCAATCCCCACCTACCCACCTTCTCCCCGTCTCCCTCAATCCCCACCTACCCACCTTCTCCCCGTCTCCCTCAATCCCCACCTACCCACCTTCTCCCCGTCTCCCTCAATCCCCACCTACCCACCTTCTCCCCGTCTCCCTCAATCCCCACCTACCCACCTTCTCCCCGTCTCCCTCAATCCCCACCTACCCACCTTCTCCCCGTCTCCCTCAATCGCCACCTACCCACCTTCTCCCCGTCTCCCTCAATCCCCACCTACCCACCTTCTCCCCGTCTCCCTCAATCCCCACCTGCCCACATTCTCCGCGTCTCCCTCAATCGCCACCAACCCAACTTCACCCCGTCTCCCTCAATCCCCACCTACCCACCTTCTCCCAGTCTCCCTCAATACCCACCTTCCGACATTGTCCGCATATCATTCAAAGACCACATAAACACATTCTCCCTATATCCCTCAATCCCCACCTACCCCACTTCTCCCCATCTCCCACATCCCCACCTACCCGCCGTCTCCCCGTTATCCTCAAACCCCACCAACCCTCCTTCTCCCCATCTCCCTCAATCCCCACCTACCCACCTTCTCCCCGTCTCCCTCAATCCCCACCTACCCACCTTCTCCCCGTCTCCCTCAATCCCCACCTCCCCACCTTCTCCCCGTCTCCCTCAATCCCCACCTACCCACCTTCTCCCCGTACCCCTCAATCCCCCCTACCCACCTTCTCCCCGTCTCCCTCAATCCCCACCTCCCCACCTTCTCCCCGTCTCCCTCAATCCCCACCTACCTACCTTCTCCCCGTTATCCTCAAACCCCACCAACCCTCCTTCTCCCCATCTCCCTCAATCCCCACCTACCCACCTTCTCCCCGTCTCCCTCAATCCCCACCTCCCCACCTTCTCCCCGTCTCCCTCAATCCCCACCTACCCACCTTCTCCCCGTACCCCTCAATCCCCCCTACCCACCTTCTCCCCGTCTCCCTCAATCCCCACCTCCCCACCTTCTCCCCGTCTCCCTCAATCCCCACCTACCCACCTTCTCCCCGTCCCCCTCAATCCCCACCTACCCACCTTCTCCCCGTCTCCCTCAATCCCCACCTACCCACCTTCTCCCCAACTCACTCAATCCCCACCTACCCACCTTCTCCCCGTCTTCCTCAATCCCCACCTACCCACCTTCTCCCCGTCTCCCTCAATCCCCACCTACCCACCTTCTCCCCGTCTCCCTCAATCCCCACCTCCCCACCTTCTCCCCGTCTCCCTCAATCCCCACCTACCCACCTTCTCCCCGTCACCCTCAATCCCCACCTACCCACCTTCTCCCCGTCTCCCTCAATCCCCACCTACCCACCTTCTCCCCGTCTCCCTCAATCCCCACCTACCCACCTTCTCCCCATCTCCCTCAATCCCCACCTACACACCTTCTCCCCGTCTCCCTCAATCCCCACCTACCCACCTTCTCCCCGTCTCCCTCAATCCCCACCTACCCACCTTCTCCCCGTCTCCCTCAATACCCACCTACCCACCTTCTCCCCATCTCCCTCAATCCCCACCTACCCTCCTTCTCCCCGTCTCCCTCAATCCCCACCTACCCACCTTCTCCCCGTCTCCCTCAATCCCCACCTCCCCACCATCTCCCCGTCTCCCTCAATCCCCACCTACCCACCTTCTCCCCGTCTCCCTCAATCCCCACCTACCCACCTTCTCCCCGTCTCCCTCAATCGCCACCTACCCACCTTCTCCCCGTCTCCCTCAATCCCCACCTACCCACATTCTCCCCGTCTCCCTCAATCCCCACCTACCCACCATTTCCCAGTCTTCCTCAATCCCCACCTACCCACATTCTCCCCGTCTCCCACAATCCCCACCTACCCACCATTTCCCAGTCTTCCTCAATCCCCACCTACCCACCTTCTCCCCGTCTCCCTCAATCTCCACCTACCCACCTTCTCCCCGTCTCCCTCAATCCACCACCTACCCACCTTCTCCCCGTCTCCCTCAATCCCCACCTACCCACCTTCTCCCCGTATCCCTCAATCCCCACCTACCCACCTTCTCTCCGTCTCCCTCAATCCCCACCTACCCACCTTCTCCCCGTCTCCCTCAATCCCCACCTAGCCACCTTCTCCCCGTCTCCCTCAATCCACCACCTACCCACCTTCTCCCCGTCTCCCTCAATCCCCACCTACCTACCTTCTCCCCGTCTCCCTCAATCCCCACCTACCCACCTTCTCCCCGTCTCCCTCAATCCCCACCTACCCACCTTCTCCCCGTATCCCTCAATCCCCACCTACCCACCTTCTCCCCATCTCCCTCAATCCCCACCTACCCACCTTCTCCCCGTCTCCCTCAATCCCCACCTACCCACCTTCTCCCCGTCTCCCTCAATCCCCACCTACCCACCTTCTCCCCGTCCCCCTCAATCCCCACCTACCCACCTTCTCCCCATCTCCCTCAATCCCCACCTACCCACCTTCTCTCCGTCTCCCTCAATCCCCACCTACCCACCTTCTCCCCGTCTCCCTCAATCCCCACCTACCCACCTTCTCCCCGTCTCCCTCAATCCCCACCTACCCACCTTCTCCCCGTATCCCTCAATCCCCACCTACCCACCTTCTCTCCGTCTCCCTCAATCCCCACCTCCCCACCATCTCCCCGTCTCCCTCAATCCCCACCTACCCACCTTCTCCCCGTCTCCCTCAATCCCCACCTACCCACCTTCTCCCCGTCTCCCTCAATCGCCACCTACCCACCTTCTCCCCGTCTCCCTCAATCCCCACCTACCCACATTCTCCCCGTCTCCCTCAATCCCCACCTACCCACCATTTCCCAGTCTTCCTCAATCCCCACCTACCCACCTTCTCCCCGTCTCCCTCAATCCACCACCTACCCACCTTCTCCCCGTCTCCCTCAATCCCCACCTACCCATATTCTCCCCGTCTCCCTCAATCCCCACCTACCCACCTTCTCCCCGTCTCCCTCAATCGCCACCTACCCACCTTCTCCCCGTCTCCCTCAATCCCCACCTACCCACCTTCTCCCCGTCTCCCTCAATCCCCACCTACCCACCTTCTCCCCGTCTCCCTCAATCGCCACCTACCCACCTTCTCCCCGTCTCCCTCAATCCCCACCTACCCACCTTCTCCCTGTCTCCCTCAATCCCCACCTACCCACCTTCTCCCCGTCTCCCTCTGCTTTGTTGCTGAACCGAGGCTTTCACTGACGTGATGTTTGCTTCAGTTGAGCTTATATTGCCGTCCGACTGTATCTTGGTAAGAAACAGGATCTATAACATCCTCTTCCTTGTGAATTTCACCACATGTTGGACTCATGCAAGGACTTTGTATTTGGCAGACTAGCTGGGTGAACGTGTTAGATCTCCAAGACATTTCACATCAAGTTTAATGCCTCTCCCACGGTGAGGCTTACACTCAGCGCTGACCCTCCGACAGTGCGGCGCTCCCTCAGCACTGACCCTCCGACAGTGCGGCGCTCCCTCAGCACTGACCCTCCGACAGTGAGGCTTACACTCAGCGCTGACCCTCCGACAGTGCGGCTCTCCCTCAGCACTGACCCTCCGACAGTGCGGCGCTCCCTCAGCACTGACCCTCCGACCGTGCGGCTCTCCCTCAGTATTGGCCCTCCCACAGTGCGGTGCTCCCTCAGCACTGACCCTCCGACAGTACGGCGCTCCCTCAGCACTGACCCTCCGACTGTGCGGCTCTCTCTCAGCACTGACCCTCCGACAGTGCGGCGCTCCCTCAGCACTGACCCTCCCACAGTGCGGCTCTCCCTCAGCACTGACCATCCGACAGTGCGGCGCTCCCTCAGCACTGACCCTCCGACAGTGCGGCTCTTCCTCAGCACTGACCCTCTGACAGTGCGGCTCTCCCTCAGCACTGACCCTCTGACAGTGCGGCGCTCCCTCAGCACTGACCGTCTGACAGTGCGGCGCTCCCTCAGCACTGACCCTCCGACAGTGCGGCACTCCCTCAGCACTGACCCTCCGACAGTGCGGCCCTCCCTCAGCACTGACCCTCCGACAGTGCGGCTCTCCCTCAGCACTGACCCTCCAACAGTGCGGCGCTCCCTTAACACTGACCCTCCGACAGTGCGGTGCTCCCTCAGCACTGACCCTCCGACAGTGCGGCGCTCCCTCAGCACTGACCCTCCCACAGTGCGGCGCTCCCTCAGCACTGACCCTCCCACAGTGCGGCTCTCCCTCAGCACTGACCCTCCCACAGTGCGGCTCTCCCTCAGCACTGACCCTCCCACAGTGCGGCTCTCCCTCAGCACTGACCCTCCCACAGTGCAGCTCTCCGCCTGCACTGACCCTCCCACATTGCGGCGCTCCCTCAGCACTGACCGTCTGACAGTGCAGCACTCCCTCAGCACTGACCCTCCCACAGTGCAGCTCTCCCTCAACACTGACCCTCCGACAGTGCGGCTCTCCCTCAGTACTGACCCTCCG